>JAUZNC010019004.1:7400-19277 GCA_034780395.1 Vannuccia rotundouncinata
TTAAAATCATTATATTGTGCTCTACTGTGCCTATTGCATATTAAAATCATTATATTGTGCTCTACTGTGCCTATTGCGTATTAAAATCATTATACTGTGTCTAGTGTGTCTATTGCATATTAAAATCATTATACTGTGTCTAGTGTGTCTATTGCATATTAAAATCATTATACTGTGTCTAGTGTGCAACATATTTGATCTATTTCCAGGCTTATTTGGGCAGCATTTCCATCGATATTCCACAATTCAAGGATAATGAGACAGGAGAGTCAGTGTCTCTCCTGCGTACCAAACATCAGACCAAGGACCAAAACTTGCTCTTCATAAAACTGCTCATCGCTGAGAAGACATCGCCCAACTTCGAGACCAAATATGGGAACATCAGACACAAGCTCACCTGCGAATTCAAGTCGGTGGAGGTAACGGTTGTTGTTATTCAATGCGACCTTAGTTCTAGTAGTCCCTGGTCGCTCTACATCTTGAAACCCCTTATCTAGATATGCCTGCACCAAGAAGGCATGATCCTCGTGCTCAACTACATCAACACCCTGCTGCCCGCGCTCTCTCCCCCCACTACAAGTGCCTCTTCTGACGAGGAACAGTGGGCGGAGAAGGTTGGCGACAAGGACAATGCCTTTCGTTCTCCTAAGTCGGTGCAGTCGGACGAAACGACCAAAACAACTGCTATCAATAAAGTGACGGAGCTGCTAGAGAACAAGAGAGATCGGATAGACCAACGTCTCGAGAGGGCTAGAGAGGGAGAGAGGCTAGGTTAGTGGAGCTGTGCAGTGAGAAACTCGTTAGTAATGCAGAAATGTCTTCTTTTCATGTCCAAATAATTCAAGTTGCTATAATTATTCTACTAATCACGCTCGTATTTGTGGCTAATTTATCCAAATAATTCAAGTTGCTATAATTATTCTACTAATCACGCTCGTATTTGTGGTTTCCGTATTCAATATATTTATTTTTTGTTGCTTCAGTTTAATTCTTGTGTAACTCGATGTATGTCTCTCTGGGGTGTGATCTGTTTTATGTTCTCTTTGCTGTATTATATCGTTTGTATTCTCTTTCTTTATTGTGTTTTTCATTGCTATTTTGTGTTATTTCTTTCAATTCGGTCCTTTCAACTTGATGAAGACTCCGACAGAAAAGTAAGTTTCCATCTCAATTTGAGTTTGATGCCTCAGTCGGCTGTTTTTACTACACCCTGACTTTAAAGAGTTCTTTCGGGTTGTTTTCTTTTGTGAACAGGGTGAGTGGAAGATGATCACTTAAACTGCACAGGTTTGACCACTAGGAAAAGCTTCTTGTAATGAGTCGAAGGAGAGTGCATTTTACCTTAATAATACTTTAATAATCTTGCACAAAAGCGGAATTAATATATTGTGGCGGTGGCTGCAATAAATCATATTAATTGCTGCTAAAACAAGTTACTGCTTATCCGAAACTAATTTTGTTATTCCCATTCCTTGTTTCATTTACGCCATTTTTTGCTTATTGGTGGTTCATTAATTGACGATGGAAGAAAGTTGTTTAATCATATTGTATGTTGTTTTTTGTTATTCTGTTATCATCCACCGAATAATACTCTTAATACACTATAATACAGCTTGCATTTGACCGCATGACATATCTAACACCTACGACTGCACTTTTATAAGACTTGCCTTCAAATTATACTTTTAGTAATTGAATAGATGCCTAGTTGCTCACAATAATTAACTTTGCTTTAAATTATAGAAGATCTCCAGTTTTCTAATCACTCTTAGACGTTAGCTTTTAATTCCGATGGTGTTAAATCTGTGCTCGGTGCTGGACTGTCTCTAGGTCTTGTCTTGTCACGAATGTCCACAGGTCTCAATCTCTCAATTCCGGATGTAAACATCATTCAGTGGAAGGTGTCCGCCACCATGGAGAAGGTCCGAGTGGTCATCTGCTCCAAATCCTCCGAGATCGCTAGAATTACCGCCCGGGGCATGCAAGCCGACGTCAAGGTGACGTACCGGACCAATGACGTTGTTCTCAATCTCTCTGACGTCAGTGTAATGGACAGCAGCACCAACACACTCTACAAAAAGGTAGCTGTCATTTGCGTGCTTCCTCGGGCCACCTTCCCTCACTTTGTGTGCATTTGGTGTGTGTGCAGATTCTCTGGACGGAGCCCAATGAGAGCATCTTCGTGATGAAGTTGATGATGTACAACGAAGGAACCAACCTCAAGGACAACCAGCAAAACCTGGACAAGGTCGACATGTCTATCGACCTGCAGATAGGAAAGATAAAGGTCATATTTCTCAATCTCTTCACCAGCGGCCTTCTTGTAAGATCCTCCAATACGTCTTGTTCTCTTTATCTAGCTGTATTAATACATTGTAGAAATGTTGTTTTGTTTTGCAGAACTTCTTGGAGAACTTCCAAACGGCGGTCCGTCTAGCATCGGAGAAGGCGGCCGCTATTCAGGAGGCAACTCTCCAACAGGTACATTCTTGTTGGTCTTGTACTTGTTGCATGTACTGCACTGTCTCTTCATTTCCGAATTGTTTCCGTGTTTTTTTGATTTATTTATGATTTTGATTATCATTTTATCACTGTTTCGTTTTGAATTTTATTTGCTTTTAATTTATAGAACGTGCTGTATGTACATTGTCTGTCTGTTTGATTTACTTTCTAATCGTTTTCTCTTGTGCATTTTGTCATCTTTCAACACGAATCTAATTAGAACCCTTCTCTTAAACGACTGTTGTCCAGTCCGCTGGGGGACGTCCTTCTTGACGAGATCGGTCAAAAGTTGACTGAACAGGTGCCCCGCAACCCTCACTCACAGAGGCTGTGTTCTTCTTCTTCTTCATATTGTAGTGGTGTTTGGTGAAGTCATTATTTCTCATTAGATTGTAAGAATTTATTCGAGAAAATGATATTCTATAATATATTCTAATAAATAGATGATGTTTCATGTCATTGTTTTCTTCGCTTGATGTTGTCCTTAACATTATTGTTGTTCACAAGATAACTTAATATATATTGTTAATATCCATTAGAAGGATGTCAGTGTTGTATTATTGAAAATGTAGCTTTATATGTTGCTTACAGTTTAAAGATCGCTTTAATGTTTAGAATGTTCCTCTTTTGGTTTAGATAGTTTATGAATAAATAGTTGCCTTCTTTTGTTTATGGTCATGTTTCCTAAATATCAATATTCCTCCCAACATAATTCTTAGAGCGACCCATTTTTACTTGTCGGCATGTTTTCTGTTAACGGGGGTGTTTTTAAAGCAACTCTTGTGAATAACCACCGTTCTCAACAGGTGCAAAACGCGATGGACAAGCCCTCAGAAGAGCGCATGCTGTTGGACATTCGGGTGCAGGCTCCGGTTATTTATGTTCCTCAGAATTCCAACTCCACCAACACCCTGCTGCTCGATTTGGGCTTTCTCCGTATTAGTAATAAGTTCTACCATGTGAACAATACTCTCGCCATAGCCGAGAAGATGGAAATACGACTGGACAATCTGAGGGTGTCAAGGTAGGCTCGATAATAACCGGGTTGTTTTCAGTTACACCGAATGCAGTGCAGGAAGCAGGGTGTGGTTTAAGATTCTTAAGTCGTAATTACTTAACTCAACCTACGTTCTCCTTTTAAACTCCGCTCGTAAAACATTGTCAGAAAGCTATTTTTAGAATACAACAGTCATCACCTTGGTTAAAGTTCAACTTTGTCAATCCTTTATCATCTTTATTAGGTAAACTATCATTAATTCCCATAAACTTTGGTTGACAATATTAGTCAGATATTATATGAAATCAACGAGAATGTTTATGTCTAAGCAATCTATTCTCATAAATAACGTCGCAGAGATGACTACAATTCTACAAATAGTTTTACGAGTTGAACATTAACCATGACGTATGAACATTTCAGTGATGACTGTCGTATTCTAAAAATAGCTTTATAGCTCCGAATTATATTTTTATTGTTAAATAAAGAAAATTTGTAATTACAAATGTAGAATGAAAAATTGTAATAACTGCATATTGTTGTAAACTGTTCAGAAATCAGACTGATATTTGTACACCTCTATATTTTGATATGTTAGTATTTTAATGTTTTGAGGACAAATCACAATTATTTTTCAGAATAGACAGAAAACAGCCCAACAGCAAAAGTAACCTAACAACTAGAATCAATGATACTTTTCTATTTAACAAAAAATATAAATTTTTGAGACCACATTTGTAACACTAACGGGATGGAGAGCACAACTGTTAACAAAGTCTTTGGAATGGAATATTATACAGCATTTAAATAAAATATATCAGTGTTTATCTCAAATCTCCATTTTAATATGTTTATGATTTATATATTTATTGGTCATGGTTTCAAATTCTAATCGATTTTGTCTATCTGCCTTTTTCTGTATTTCCAAATTGTTTCATAAATTAGGGGAAGATTTTTAGATAGACCAGTAAAAGTGTCCGGGGGACATAGGGTCCTGAAATTTATCCGCGAGTGAGTAACTAATTATTCTGTGGCGAACTGCTGTTCTTATCTAACTATATTGGCTACTAATAGTGTTCTAATTACCTTTACGATTGGTTCCTGTTTCATTAATACAACAATAAATACTCATTTCTGATTTGATAAGTCCAGGCAATATTCTACAACAATAGTTAGTCTTAACACATCGCTGAATGGTTTGCGTGCTCCTTCACTCTCCAGGTCTGTGATAGTGGAGGCCTCCGTTAAAGGGGAGCGCTCTGTGGTTCAGCCAATCAACGTCGAGATCATCATGAAGCGGAACCTGTCAGTGTCCTGGTACACCGAGATCCCCAACCTGGACATTTCCGGCCGGATGAAATCAGTGCACGTAGGTTGACGTTTAGCGGGCGGGGTGGGGGCGAGTAGTAAGGAAGGTTAACACAGGGTTGGGCGGGGGGGGGCGAGTAGTAAGGAAGGCTAACACCCGGTTGGGGGGGGGGGTGCGAGTAGTAGGGAAGACTAACACACGGTTGGGTGGGGGGGCGAGTAGTAGGGAAGGCTAACTCACGGTTTGTCGGGGGGGGGGTGCGAGTAGTAGGAAAGGCTAACACCCGGTTGGGGGGGTGCGAGTAGTAGGGAAGGCTAACACACGGTTAGGGGGTCGAGTAGTAGGGAAGGCTAACTAACACACGGTTGTCGGCTGTTCAGGTGGGCGTCAGTCAAGGCGACTATCAAATGATCATGGAGACTCTCCAGCAGAACTTCGAGGAGAAGGCTGGAGTTGCCAAGCCCTCTGTGGAACAACAGCTGTCCTTGTCTGGCTCTTTGGGGGATAAGGTTGTGTCCACAGGTTCGGCGGGCCTGGACAATCCCGCCAACCAGACGAAGACACCGCTAGGAGACTCTGCGCTGGAGGCCGCTAAGAGAGGCAAGCCCACATGGATTGCCCTCAAGTTCTCCTTCGTCATGGAGACGGTACAAATGGAGCTGTTCAAGGGGGAGACTCCTTTGGTAGGCCGCCTCGTCACTAATTTCTTCCCTGACTCCTTCTCAACTCTCTCTCTCTCTGTGTGTACAGGGAGACTGGAACAAAGCGATGCCCGAAAGTCGGTATCTGGCCAATTTCTCGATCAGCGGTATGACCGTGGGAGGGATGATGAAAACTGACAACGAAACGGATATCGACATTCGATTGGGGTCCTGTTTGCTCACAGATCCTCGTCCTGGCTCCGAAAATAAGATCAACAAGTAAGATGCTCGTTCCCAATGATGGCCATTAACTTGGTGGTCTGAATATTGTTCCTTTAGAATAGTTAGGTATTGAAAGTTGTGCCAGGAGTGTAACACAAGAGACACTTTTGTTATAATTATCAGTTATAACCATTAATAACCATGTTGTTGTTCGGTGCATGAATCAGGCTTCTTCATAATACAAAATACTAATATGATTAATTTGATGAAATGTGAAATGGGTATTATATTTTTATGTTAACAAAATAATCATTATATTATGGCCAGTTCATTATTTATGGCAGTATATCTGTATTTCAATGAATGATTTGAATATTATCGTGCAGGAGTGATTGCCCGAATGATGTGGCAAAGGATTAATCTTTATAATATATTGTGCATATTTGTATCTGTAATTTCTTTCAGAGGCAAGATTATGAGGTAAACTTTGAATAAATTAAGTGTTTTTTGCTTTGGTTTAATTATTATTTCATGTTATTAGTGTTGTATTTTGCATGCTAATCTTACACCTTTATTTCAATAAAATATTGTTTTGTTTTGTTATTTGTTAATATTATACACTCACCTACAGATGATTAATATACCTTCAAGCTTCTTTTTTAACATTCGGTGGTTAATTTAGTCATTCGTTTTTTCAAACACAATTTGCTACGTATTTTTGTTATATTTATTTATATCACCCGCACCACTGTATAACTCACTGCTATTTCTAGATTTAATTATAACTATTATTCAATGCACCGATGAATCTTATCTAATTTCTTTTTATTTATATAATTTCGTTCCTAATCCACAGCAATAGATCTCTTTTCAAAAATAAAATCTTGTTGGCTACGTTCTGACGTAAAGAGCTAAAATATTCAAAAGTATCACATGTGGCTTTCTCTCTTTAAATGTAGAAATTAGCTCACATTACGAGTATTGATAAGATCAGAAATACTGTTAAATTATTGCTTCAAATGATAAGCATTATTCGTGGTGTATTTTAGAATTTTGGACTCCGCTTCAGCCAGTGAAGGCGATTGTGATTTGTTGAATATGAAATTCACCCAAGACCGGAACGAGAATAAGACATGTATGGTTATTAACCTTTACTATTGATGAATCCTTATCCATCCTAATTGTTAATTGCTTCATTCTCCAGTGGAGATGGACGTTCGGAGTCTCTATGTGTGCGTGTGTGTTGAATACCTGAAGATGATCTGCGAATTCTTCGTCAAGAGTCAACCCAGGCCACCGAAAATTGACGTCAAGCCCAATAAAAAGCATAAGAAGCTACAAGTTCCACAGAAAAAGGAAATCGGTATTTAATTATTGATTAATTCTACTTAATATGTAAGACGATAATAATATACAACCTATAATCTAAACATGTCTCTTACTTTCCCTAATATGATTTTAAACATCTTAATTAGGTTACCTAAAAATACAAAAAATTAATCAATATTCTTGTTTCAAACATCACTTTTCTGCAGTTTCCATTTATTTTTTTGAAATATATGAAACCATGGCACCAGGTGCGCACGATGTACAAGTTCCAACCAATCAATGCACAATGATTTTAGATGTTACCTAAAGTGAAGGTCATTTTCTGATCTAGATTTTTACAGAGTTGGCCCTACATTTGCCTTTGCTGACTGCTTCAGAATACAGCAGAGATGTTGATAAAGGAATTGGGAATCACCGAATATATATAACAGAAAGTCAATATTCGTATAATATACAAAATATTTACATACACAGAAACCTAAAAATGTATTTTTTTGGAATTAAATAACAAAAAACTACTAAATTAAATACAATAAATGTTTACAACAACCTTGTATGAGTTGATGATAAGGTATACAATGAGTATTTTTAGCTTATCCCAAATGATATGATTGTAGCTCTCATATATTATGTTTGGGGCACACCAGCTGTAAGGACATTATTTCTTTTTCAAGGGGTTATACCGCATTTGAAATACACCAATTGTTAAATCTAATTCTCAAAAACCGTTACAACGATTGTTCATAATTTATTGATCATCTTCGTCTATTTAGAACCCGAAGTCCGCACAAGTGAGTTCTCCATCAAAGCTACCATCCAGAAACCGCAAATTGTTCTCGTTGAAAACATGAATTCGAAGGACACGAAAGCCATCATCGCCAAGGTAACAGGACTCCTCCACACTGTATTGCATGACTTAAGTCCTAAACAACTGTCCCTCCATCCATTCAGACTGAACTGGAGTTCCGCTTTCATCAAAAGTTGGAGTGTGATATAATTAGCGCGCGCGTCTTCAACATGGAGGTGTTTGCCTGCCCCTTCGACGAGTCCATGAGGTCCCTCTACACTCTCCAGGTACTCCCGAGGGTCCACTTGCAGTCGTATCCACCTGCAATAAGGGTTATCCTTCTTCTGTTCCAGATAATACACCCGACAGAACTGTCCTTCTATGGCAACAGGCCCCTTGGGGAGGGCATCCATGGGGACCTTCACATGGACAACCTCCTGATCGATGTGACTCCAGCCACCATACACACCATGTCCAAAGTCCTTGGGGAATTAGCGGTGGACCAGGTGTGTCTCTGCCCTTCCAATGTGTTCCATTCATTGTTTAACAACTGTTTTGTTCTCCACAGGCCCCCGAAGAAGTCGTGCCGCAGACCGTCTCCTCTGACAACGAGTTGACTGTGGACGATGACTTCTGGACTGCTAAAGATATCGCGCCAACGTTGATGCCCTTCTTGGGAGTTGGTGAGTCTTGCCCCGGTGTTGTTGCCTTTGTTAAGCCATCTGTAATCCTTCTTCTGAAACCCTTTGTTCAGACGAAGAGGTCGAATTCTCGGAATCAGTTGAAAGCGGGCAAGATGTGGCCAACCTCCTACAAGAAATACAAGATCGACGCACCGAGCAGGTTCACAAAGTTTTCCTTACTTCAAGCTTTATAGCAGCTCTCCTTACGATAGCCTGTACATTGTTGTTCATTTTGTATCATTTTTAACTCGTGTGAAATATTTTTATTCGATATGTCAGATTACCACGTATAAGGTAAGTGCAGACAGTTTGTTGTCCAGTTTTATTCTTACTAAATTCTGACTACTTATTAAATTGCACATATCTTGGTATTATAAAATTTAAACCATTAAATACATTTTAAATGGTTTATTATATTATCAACTTACATACGCGGGACTTTAGAAGCTTTGTCTTAGTTGCTTGGATCGTTCTGGAAGGATTAATTAATATTAGAGTGTAAAATAATTATTTGTTAAGACGTTAATATCTTGAGAAGTAACTCTAATATTTTATGTATGTTCGTATGATAATATTTGTTGGGATGATAACTTATTGGGAATGAATCGCATATTTACTAAATGGTAATGTTTTATTCTTGTGATGATGAGTTTTTGTTCTTGTTGTCAACTGGTGCAATACTACTAACTATTTTATACATTTTGCACGTCCAATTGAAGGTGACTATGACATGTTACAATATCTACTTATTTTATGCTCAAGAATCTAATGTACATGAGTTCGATAATCTGCGTAATTTACGTGAGTTCAGGAATCTTCGTAATTTACGTGAGTTCAAAAATCTTCGTAATTTACGTGAGTTGAAGAATCTTCGTAATTTACGTGCGTTCAAAAATCTGCGTAATTTACGTGAGTTCGAGAATCTGCCTAATTTACGTGAGTTCAATAATCTGAGTAATTTACGTGAGTTCAAGAATCTGCGTAATTTACGTGAGTTCAAGAATATTCGTAATTTACGTGAGTTCAATAATCTGCGTAATTTATGTGAGTTCAATAATCTGCGTAATTTACGTCAGTTCGATAATCTGCGTAATTTACGTGAGTACAATTATCTGCGTAATTTACGTGAGTTGAAGAATCTGCGTAATTTACGTGAATTTTAGAATCTACGTAATTTACGTGAATTTTACAATCTACGTAATTAACAATAGCTCATCAGTTACACGGGTGCTGAAGCTTATTTACGTTATGAACATTATTATGAATGACCTGTTGAGTAGTTTGGCGAATGCTCATGATACTCATCAAATGTCAGTCGTCTAATAATGCTCCCATACCATGTTTCAGATTACCTTTCAAATTGGCAATGTGAAGTTGACTTTAGAATCAGAATTAGGCAACAAGTCTATGCCTATGCTCGTGTTTGAGTCCAATGTCACCGGAGATATCAAAAATCCAACCTCCAGTGTGCGTTGTATTTTAATTATTTATATTTTGCCTCTACTTTTGTTCTATTGATATATGAAAACTCTCTAAATATGTTACGGATATAAATACATTAATTTACGTGTTATTCAAATACATTTCTGAATACGTTTCGCTTTTAATATCTCGTTGTTCAGTTGAGTGTATCCATGGTGGTTGAAGCGGCCGTCTCTTATTTCAATGATACAATCAATACCTGGGAGCCTCTAATAGAGACTTATCCTGATCAGAACTTCCAAAGATGGACTTTAGAGCTTGAGGTGAATGAATATCCTCTTTATGATATGCTTTTGATCATTTTGGAAAATATGTGTGTCGTAAAATGAAGAAATGAATTACTTTTGTGCATTTACACGTTTAGAGATTGTGTTTTTATCAATTATGTTTACTTTGCATAGAAAATGTATTTATTCATCAGAAGTAATTGATTTTCTCTGTTAAAAATTTCATAAATATCTTTGATTAACTAGTACGATTCCAAACAACTTTCATTTCCTTTTAATTCTATTTGATATAATTTACTCCAATCCAGGGTTTTTTTCCTGTAAGTATAACATTATGATAAGCGCACTTCATTCTTTAATGGTTTCCTTTACAAACATCCCACTTTCGTTAATACGCCTCATCTTTTGTTCTGCAAAGCTATCCTAACTACAGCAAGTGTTATTCCAGGGGAAATGCTATTGTAATTATACTAATTATATACTTATAACATAATATATTTTTCATCAACTAAACGGACAAAGAAAGTGTCCTTTGTCCTAAACAGTATGTTATTCAATTGCTGGAATGCATAATATGAAACGAACAGTTTACGTCATTGGATTGATTGTTGGAATAATAATAGCAATACGAGGTTCGGTTGTTGATTGCATATTTAGTTTTACTTACAGACTTGTTTTGTGAATGACTAACTTACAATAGCATGATTACAAGTGTTAAAAACATTCTGGTTCGGTTCCAGCACGAAACAATATTCTAACATTAACTTCGGACACAAGTTCATTAATGTTCGCTAAATATCCAATTCCTGTTCACATGAACACTTTTGTAGAATGGTCAAATTGACCTCTTATAGTTCCCTCTTCATAGCAACTGTCTCGCTCTGACATGTTTCATAATCCAACTCCTTCTTCTGCTTTCAATCCGCCAAGATGATAACCTCGGACGACTCAGCGCTCTTCGATGAAGAAGACTGGGATGATCTCGGCTCTCTGCAGCCCTCCAAGAGGCTGCTCCTCATCTCTTCGAAGGCCAACCTTGAGATGACCCTGTCCAAGACAGCCCTCACTGTTCTCAGTAATCTAGGAAAGGTGATGACAACACCTGAAGCCGCAAGACGCATTTGTAACGATCAATCGATATATTGATTAATTTCAGTCCTTCCAAGACGCCTATTGGCTGGTGCAAGTGGAGCAAGACACGAGCCATTCCGCCCCCTACAAAATCGTCAACCACTGCGGCAATGCGATCAACCTGACCCTCGAGAGCAAGTTCGAGTGGCCCAAGGCTGCCAACAAAGAGGGCCGTCTTACCCTCGAGCACAACTCTGAACTGGGTTTGCAGGACACCACCAAGACTGCGGTGAGTGGGCGCGTCCACTTGTGATCGTATTTCAATCCTTTATTTATGCTTTCCTTTTGCATTCGTTTTTTGCAGGCTGCGGAAAAGGTATGTGGATCAGAGATCATGTCAAAATGAAGTGGTTACCTTTTGACTTTCTGGGTGTTCTTCAGTTTGCCAAGTGCGAATTTTAGTTATTTCATTTGATACATTTAAAATATTACAGATGGGTAAAGTGGTAAGTGTATAATTAATATCTGATTGCTTAAACTATTTCAAACTTAAACATTTTGAATATATCGATTTCAGTGACAAGACATGGAAACACAACTAAACATTTTGAATATATCGATTTCAGT
>JAUZNC010019015.1:145-25832 GCA_034780395.1 Vannuccia rotundouncinata
TCAGACTGTCACCGTATAACCTCGCTTGTATCGGGTCCTCTTTCATCAGACTGTCACCGTATAACCTCGCTTGTATCGGGTCCTCTTTCATCAGACTGTCACCGTATAACCTCGCTTGTATCCGGCCCCCTGCTCTAGGAGTGGGAGGCAGTACACCGGCCCTCGGCCAAGCGGATCGGGCTCACTTTCGAGGACGACGGGGAGTTCTGGATGACTTTCGAGGACTTCGTGACCAACTTCCAGTCGCTGGTGATCTGTCGGCAGATGAACACCTCTATCCTCAGCATCAAGAAGACCTGGTATGAAGCCGTGTTCCACGGGGCCTGGAGGGGCCACCTCACTGGGGGGTGTCTAAACTTCAAGCCAACCTTCCTCAACAATCCTCAGGTGAGTGCCATCTCATTAAAATGAAACCAAGGTCAATAATTTGATTTCGGTTTATTGTCCTTGAGAGTTGTGATTCTAATTTAAAAAAATGTAATTAAGTAAAACGAGAATTATTGTTTGTTTACAAGTAATTAGAGACTGTTGTGTGATATTTGCTAACTTTAAGTCAATTGCTTGTAATTAATTTTTGTAATTTAGCATTACATGTTTTAAAGAAATATCTGTTAGCAATCAAACTAATGTTATTATCAGACTGTTTTATTTTCCAACTAATGAACAATAATTGTAAATTATAATGTCAAATGCGGATCAGTATAAAAACTATTATTTTGATGTTTGCGAATCTCTTTATTTCATATTTTTAATTGCTGTCTAACAGTGTAATTAGACTGTAAAAACAAATAATTTTATTATCTGAAATAATCAGACAGATATTAATATAAAAATTGTTTTTATCATTAAAATATTAATTTCAAAATAAATAATCTAAAGATAATTTATATCTTTTTTATTGCTTAAGTGAACACATAATACATGTCTAAAAGAGTTTCACATGAATTAATATACCAACAACCTCTTTAGATCACGTGAAATTTATTGTCACGTATTTATATTTTCTGCAATGCCAAACAGGTAACATAATATCATTTCTTGCCAATTAGCTTTGAACATTCGTTAATAATTTATTAATTTCACTGAAATCTTTTGAAATCATTTTGAATTGTCACCTTTCTTCATGGGACACAAAGTGTTTATTATGAACGACATTAAGTATGGTTAAATTACCAGGATTTATGCTAATAAGTTTTTAAACCGGTTCAAAATTTAAATGAGTTGCATTTTGCCCTTGTCGGCTTTATCCTTCTTGATTCAAGTTTGACACATAGTTCAGGGTCGTAAGAGTTACTTTTAGTCAGAGAGAAATCAGGGTAAATATGACAAAAGAAGGAAAAATCACGAGTATATTAGTATAACAGTTGCGAACGAAGAAATGTCAGGGAAATGATGACGTCAGGGATTTTTCAGGTAACATGTTTGATTATTTTTCCTTTAAGGTAGGAATTACACAAAATGCATCCATATATTAATAAAGAAATATTCGCTTATTCTTATGGTTTTAATTCAGAGTATGTTTTATGATTAGCAATTTATTCAAAAAAATTGTATTCATTTAATGTTATTTCATGTTTCTGTCTTCGTTGTCTCTATTTGTTTATACATTGAAGATATTAGTTAAGTAGAAAATCTCGAACTAACAATAACATGTACTTCTTATACTTTGAATCAATCATCGGAATATTTATTGAGTAAATTGAAGGAGCCCTCTATATTATTAACTTCCATGAATTATACTACTATTTCCGTATTTTGTGCTATGTGTGTTTATTTTATCAAATTCCTGCATTTATCAACTTTTATTGAATCCCTTTTTCAGCACATGTATTCAAATACTGTTACTTTATAATTTGAATTAAATCTTTTTGTAATTCTACTGATATCTTTTCCGAATTCTGAAATACGATAGATTACTAAGCTGTCAATGTGTGTTCCGACCTTAGAAGGTTTAGCAATGAGGGAGCCTGTCAATAATTTACATTAGAACATGAGTTCTTGAATACTTTTATGATTCTACAAATGTCATAAACGATTTTGGCGTCAGGGAAAAAAATGTAACCGTCGTTCCCTTGATGTAATGTAAAAGTTAAATAATGATCAGGTCTTCTGTAGATTCTGTTGAATGTTTTTATAGCTACAATTTAAATATCTTGCAAATGGTGAATGTGGAATAACTTATCAACTATGCAATTAAAAACGATCAACAGTAAACCATTTTATTTCTGGTTCTCGCAATGAAAATGGTCTTTTATGATCATATACGTCTTTCACTTATCTACTATCTCATGGCGTCGGTGATATATTTTGCGGTTTTCTAATTTGTATTTTATGCTAACATTTTTTTCTTTCATCTATTGGTTTCATGTAAAAGAACTGTTTGTCATACACTCTCTCTTCTTATAATTACTTTTTCCTAGGTACTACTAATGGCATAGTTATGTAAAATAATTTATTTTTTAGTCACTATGACAACCATGCCCTCGTTTTAAAAGAGAGATTTTGAATCTTTTCAGTTTGTGTTTGTAATTTATTTATAATCTCATTTTCTATTAATTTGTTTTACTCTTATGGATAGAAAATTTTTCTTAAATCAAACATCATCCATTTACTTTCCTAGATTAAACCGAGACGTGGTTTCTTTTAATTCTTCGAGAGATTAAATTTCACAAAGCTTCGAGCAGTTTATCAAAAATGTGGAGCTTTAATTATTTCATTCAAATTTTCGCTTCAATCTTGCTAAAAAAAGTATTTCATGTCCTTTCGCTGTGCCACTTACAAGTTCAAATCTAAAACCCAGAGTGTAGGAAAGAAGTTAGTCTATTCTTTATTCCATCGTCACGTATTCAATATATTTAAAACTCGAATTTATTTTACATGGAACGAAAATTGTTAAACATTTTGTAATTTATGAATGGACAAAAGACAATCGCACAAAAGGCTTCCTAATTCATCAATTGTATTCCAAGACATGGAGTCCATTATTTGATCGATGGCTTCTTGTGTAGGCGATCTCAGAGTACTCTAGATGACCAACCAAGTCACCGAACAATGATAGTGAAACGAAATATAGACTCAATGTCAATCTGAAGAGGGCCTTCTTTGTAATGTCTTATTTAATGATTATTTATGCAGTTTAATACTACTCTTCGTCTACCCATAAGCTTTTTCGAAATATTTATTTAAGAAATAATAGAAGTAAAACAGTTTTTGATAAAAACGTAATTTATTATACTTTACAGACAATTTCTGTATCTTAAAATTGCTTAAATATAGAAAGTTATTCTTAAAAATGAATTTAATATCAATATATAATACTACTTTTTGTCTACCCATTTATGCAACCTTTATAGAAATACAACGATTTTCCATCGAGAAAAATTTATGAAATCAATAAGAGTTGAAACTCTATAATGTATAATTACTCTATGGGTACTGACGTTCAACAAAACTCTTTGATTTAAGTTTAATTGGAAAGTTATTAGTTAGATTGGTAACGTTCTTCATAAAAGCTTTCGGTTTTTATTCAGGTATAATTATTACTGAAAAGTATTAAGTTTTTACTTTGCTTTTCATTATTTATAATATTTCATATAATGACATATTGTTATACTTTCTCGTGTTTTCGGTTTATTATGATTTTGTACTTTACGAGATAACTCGAATATGGCTGTTTTTCACTGATAATGAACCAAATAATGAGCCATGCGCTCGGAAAAAACTACCTCGCAAAGGTATTTGAGAACGCGTCTGACTAAAGTTAGAATATATTATTGTGATTGTGATATTTCTCTACCTCTGTACAGCAAGTCTCTAATATTTTCCTCAAAGATATTTCCTTTTACTATAGATGTTTGTCATGAATCTATAGTGACATGTTCTTTTAGAAAATCGTGGATTTTGGTCGAGTCTTATATCTAAAAACCCTAATTTTGAAATGAAAATATTAATATTTAAATTCAATCACGTGAAAGCAAAAATGAATTCTAGAAATGAAATCGACATTTTTGATGTCACAGTCTGTATAGTCTAAGGAAGCCGCCTGTTTGATAAGTGATTACAAAGATTCTAATCATATGACAATTTGCTATGCCATCCGGCTCTATCATATACTGAATGACATTATTCTATAGAAAATATAATTTTGGCATACAGCCGATAAACTAAATAGTTTACTATAAAATTTGAATATTTTTGGATATAATCATGTCAGTTGAATTTGTATGACATTGTTTAAAACTTAAAGGATGTACGCGAAGATTAAACTAATTTATTTTTCACTGGAAAAAGAAGTTAGTTAGAATATTATGCAAATAGAATGTCTTCCTCAAAAAATAATTTCAAATTGAAATTAGAAAAGATTAAAAATAACTTTGCTGCATTTTTTTCTCTCTAATTGCGGAATATTTTGTAAACTAAAATAGTTTGAGCTAATTTTAATCGTTGTATATGTCTTACTCCTGTTACCAAGGTATGATAACATTTTATTACAAGTTTTTTGATGAATAATTATCGAATAATTGGTCCAGTTGCAATATATTTTTTACATTTTACTGTACATTCTCTAAACGAAAATTAATTTCAACTCTGAGTGATCACCTGATTTAGAAGGCCGGTGTAATTGATGACATTGCGTCCATTAGCACAAGTGCTGGACAACCCACTGACTGTATTTCTAAATAATTTAGTCGTAGTTGAGAGGTGAGAGATGACAGATTTCTTGCAATTCTGTCTTGTGACAATTAAGTGCGCTGTCGTATAACGAAGAAGAACCGACCAAGGAAGAAATTTAATTTGTTCAGATTTTGTAAAAATAATTTCGCTTTATTTGTTAATTTATTTAAATAGAATCTGTATTTATGAGATCATACATTAAATTGTTCTAATAACAATTTTGAATATAGTTTAGAGCATTTTAGAGCGTTTTCTGTTGAATGTATTCAATTATGTAATAACTAAAAGTATTTATTTTGTAAACTATTCACGTGTATTATATTTCTACATTTTAAATTGAACAATTTGTAGTTTATGTCGGTGGGGCTGCTAAGCTTTTTGATAGAATAAAAATACCATTCGCACAGTACAAAAAACCTGTTTTAATATTCTTGATTTTCATTAAATAGGTTTAAATCATGCCTTAGTGATGGATTTGTTTTTTAAATAACATTTTTTCTCTCTTTGTCTTCCTCTCTTTTTTTTGTCGTCAGTTCATGTTTGACGTGACTCCAATAACTGGGGACGAAATCTACATCTTCCTCACCCAGAAGATGACTCGAGAGCTGAACAGGAGGGAAGGGGCGACGGGTCTCTTACATATAGGCTTTACCATTCTTCGAGTAAGTAACGAGACGAGGAAGTTAGTTTTGCGTCATTTTTCACATCGAGATGGCGCTAATTTCATCTGGAATTTATTGCAATAGATTCTCAGGACACTTTGTTTTGTAAAAATAATTCAGTTTGGTTTTCTTGAATATTGTATTAGATTTATCATAATTTATTTATTTTAAAATATGACTCTGCTAATTTATGTTAGTTAATATACCAAGGAGTCAATGTCCTGGCGAACAATTTTCTTTAATTCACAAAACAAACTGAAATCACTTTCTGGTTGAGCGGCATAAATTATCCCAGCATTTTTATGACTTTGTTTTTCTACACTTTAAGAAAATGGATTTGAAAATATAATTTCAAATTGAAGCTCTACAAATCCTGGTAACATATTATTTATAAATGTGTTGTTTTTACGGCTCGATTGAGTAAATTTTGAGAATATGGGGGCGTTATACCGAAATGTATCGCGGCATTGAAGACATCAAAACTTGTCTGCGACTATTTTTCTGAAAAGATGTCTGTCTAATTAGATTTGTAACATACTTAGTTCTGTCCAAGTGTCAATGAAGCGTTCATGATTATATTCTATATTCATGTTATACCTTTAGTCAAGAAAACAGTGGTTTAATCTACTAATATATAAAAGTTAAACCATATTTATTCCAACAATTAATGTTCGAAATTTGTTCGATGTAATTTGGTTATCAATACAAATTTTATTTATTTCTGTTTATATATTTACTGTTTCGATTTGTTTCATTTGTTCTTTACATTCTAAGACAACAATTTACCACGAACAATTCTTCAGTACACTTCAGTCCGGCGACGTTTCCGCAATCTACATATTTCAAGTCATTCTTACAGGCCTTGAGAGTACTGAAAACCTATCTTTCCACCCTAACCTTAATCAGTATAGTAGAATATTGTATAAGCCTGGATTAGTTTTCAATCGGTAATCGACTTTTCTTTAGTTCAACCGTTATTCACGTGCAGATGCGATTTGGGGAAAAAATTATTAATAGTGTCTTGTTCATTTGTTATCGAAATAGGGAATTTATTGTATAAACATCTAAATTTAATTTGTAATCTTTTTTGGACAATACACCTTCGTATTTGCTTTCTTTTTCAAATTTGTTGATTACTACGAATATTCGATCTACAACTTATAAAGGAACTGATGTAAAATAAGTATATTTCACAAAGAATAGAATGTTTCCAAGTCTTGCTATCAATGCCTGTCTTCCTGTGATTTTTAAATTCGTTTTTAATGTCAAATTATTTTCAAAATAAACTCGGTTATAATTCATATTTTTTACTGAATTTGAGCGTTGATCAGGACAACCTTTTTTCAAACGACACGCGGTATCTTGAAGCACGACTTCAATTTTTGGTGAACTACCTGACACTGATGACTGAAAGTTCAGTCTAAATGAATTCTTTAACGATAATACTTTACGATAATATAACGATAATACGATCATGTCTTTACATAATTTTATTTGATTATTTTATTTATATCTAGCCGTTAAAAAATAGTAAGTTGTATACATAATTAATTAATTGCAGTAATGACACAGACGTTGTTGTTTGCGATAATCCTAATATATTTGGTAACTTTATATTCAATAATAAACAGCAACATGAAAAAGTTGCTCTGTCTGCTGACTATATTTAAAATAGATTCATTTTTTTAAAAATGTTTATTTAATTTCATTTACAATTAAAAAATTTATTTCAACATTTAATACTTCTTTAAAATAGTTTTTTGTCCAGGAAGAAAGTTATAATTCTTACAATTAAATTGAAGATTTATTGAGAATTTAATATTTTCGTATATTAAACTCGATGTCACTAAATGTTGCAATTACTCTCAACTTTGTATCTGAAAACGTTTTCCAATTTATTTTCTACATTTATACTTATTTACCTCTTAAGATTAATTATGACGGCTGGAAAAGGAAGATTTAATTATTTATTCTTTATTCAGTGATGACCACATCAACATTTTAACTCGATTTTGTTGTTTTAAGTTATTTCAAATTTGTAATTATTCTTTGAAATAATAATAGATTTTGCTTAAAAAATGTCTGGTTGTGTCATAGATACATTACTCACACAAACTAGTCATTAATTAGGGAGTGTTTATGTACAGGTGGAGGTCAACCGTCTGTTTCGTGTTCATCGTCTTGACCACACCATCACCGAGCAATCCTCCCCCTTCAAGAATGGCAGGTCCATCTTCCTTCGTCATCATCTTCGTCGCGGACGATATGTTGTCATTCCGTCCACCTTCCAGCCCAACAATGAGCAGGAGTTCATGATCCGGATCTACACGAGTCGACCCAACTTTGCCAGGTAGGCAGCCGTCTTAAATATTATTATGAAAAGGAAAGCAGTTGATTGTTGTATAAAATCCTTCGCGGTAACGACTAATTATGGCGGCTCTAATAGTTCACTTTTGAATAGAATTTCTGCCGCTAGTTTGAAATTCTTGTTTTAAGAAAACGCTGATTGCCTGATGTGAAGTAGACGGCTATTCTGATTTCTCCCGTTGACGTCACTACTGTTTTAGCGGTGTCATTTCTCTTCGTCTTATTTCATTTAATCTGATTTCCACAAGTTAAACAAACGTTGTATAAAATGCAAACAAAATAACAAATGCAACAACGGCATAAGACTATGTGGCAGAATTGTATTTTCATTCGGATTGTCTCATCGGATTAACTTAGTATACGATGATAAGACGAAATGATACCTGCCTGTTTGAGTGTATAATTAATGTTTTATAGTGAGGTATAGTTCAATTATTCAACATACTTTGCCGACGATGTCGTTAGAATTTTCTCTACGGTGATTGACGTGAAGAAGCGCTCACCTAGATAGTCTCCAACGAGTTTCCCAGAGTGGAAACATCCGTTATTAATAGAATTAAGAACATTAAATTACAGTTAACGATTAATCATTAGTTTTATACAAGTTTTATAGTTTTATCTCACCCAGAGCTTCATCACTATCAGAAATGGTGTTCTGGAATATTGAAAGTATTTAGCGGACTTTCTTGAAATATTTAAGAAAGATAAGATTCCTCTAGTATGTTTGTGTACAGTTATTGCACAAGAGGGGGGAATTGTATAAACGCATATATTATTAAAAAGGTGTAATTTGATTGCTCAGTGATTTCATTCAAACTTTTTACTGATTCAAAGAAATTTAATCATTTTCTGCAATTTGTAAGTTAACTGAGCTGCGTCGACATATAGGTAGTAGAATGTAATGAACTGTAAAATATAAAATTCATAACTAATTTTTACGCATCATATTTCATAGAAAAGGTATAAAAATAATCCAAAATTATAATTATCATGAAATTTTTAGCGCGTG
Organism: Vannuccia rotundouncinata; assembly: GCA_034780395.1. Lineage (NCBI taxonomy): Eukaryota > Metazoa > Platyhelminthes > Proseriata > Coelogynoporidae > Vannuccia > Vannuccia rotundouncinata. The sequence continues at coordinate 8,858 of JAUZNC010019015.1, forward strand.
ATTTTATTAGTTTTTTTCTTCACATTTTTCGATTTAGAAAAGGTTAATTTTTGATTAAATATAATTTAAATAGTAACTTCTTAATTTCTTTTAACATATTTCATGTTACACAATCGGAGACTTTGGTATAACAATTGTTGGCATTTCTTTCTGGTTTTTAGATGTATCATTTTTATAATTTAAGTTTATTTTTTTATATATTTAATTTTAAATTTATTTAATACAATTTTTTGAAATAGACGTAATCAACAAATTTTAACTCCTACAGATTCACTAGAATATTGCAAAATGAAGTATACCCAGGTGGAATAAATTATTTCTCTAATTTGTGGTTTAGATGCAATCCTTTTTTTAGTCAACAACAATTAATATTCTATTCAATAGCCGAACAGCCAAAGTTGAAGTTTGTTTGTCATTGCTTCAAAGTGGAACACACTCAAAAGGCTAAACATATTCAGATCGGTACATTGTGTCCTTTCTAGCGATGTAGTAAAGTTTATCATTTAAAACTGTTTAATATGTTGTAAATAGTAAAGATCTCTCGCCAATTAATGCCTCGGGAAAATGAAACTTTTCCTACAAAATTTAATCAAATAATTGAAAACTTCTAATAAGAAAATACAAATTATTACAATCTTCCGTTAATATAAATAATTCACCTAATTTCGCAAAGCTTAGGGGTCATTCTATTAATATATTCCTTTGGGTGCACCTAAATTAACATTTAATGAACTCTTCATAGTTAATTATTTAAGAGTATGAATTGTTCAACCCTCTTCTTAGTTTTTACATTAAAGTTTAAGTATAACTTTGATTATGTTCATTTCTGCCGATTATTTGATAAGAACAAATTATGTTGGTAGATTTATACTTGTTTATGCATATTTAAAATTAAAAAAAACTTATTCCAGTTTTCCTTGATACCCGGCCACGTATACAATGAGCAAGCTATTTCTCTGGCCATAAAAGAATTCTATTTTATAATCATATGCCTACAATTTCAAATATAACATTATTAATATTGGTAATTAGCATTGATTAGTATTGATTAATTAGCCATATGACTATCATTAAATTTAAAATTGAAATATGTCTATACATTATTATTGTGCATACTTCAAAATATTCATTCATTGAAATAAGAATAAGCCATTTAGAAACAAAATGAATCTTTTAACGCTCCGCTGTAAGATTTCATTATTTCAAAGCAACTCACTAGTAATTTCATTTGAGTCGAATTCAAGCGAAAATCTAGATTTTATGATGGGACATTTTATGTATCCCTATCTATTGAAAGAATAACTTTTATACAACATGAATTCATACTTGATTAGCTATACACAATTTGTTTAAATCATAATTTTAAATAAATGTTCGGCTTGGGAACATTTGATATTGTAAATGATGTTCATTTTTAAAACAAATATAACGAAAAAGTTGCTTTTCCTTATTGAAAAAGTAAAACAATGGAGTCGTGGTATTCATGCCACCGGTCTATATTATTTCCGCAATTCCATATTAACCGTATTGCTTAGAATTTATTGTATTTAAATAGATTATTTACAAATCTAAAACTTCAAATAAATAAATATACATATTATATCAAAGTTCAACAACACTTTAAATATATTACCGACTTTCCCTTCCAGCTAATTCCGCAGTAGATCTTATGCAATTTTATATTTCAATTGTCCTCAACATAGAACACTGTCTAATTTCACATCTTGCTGAAGACACCCCCCCCCATAACATCTTGTTAATATTGTGTCCATAAATATTCGTCGATAAATTAATGTCAACGTCTGAATCATGATTTCTATCAAATTAGAAGGCGGTCAATTTTATAATGCACAGTCTGGGACTGCCAGACTTCTCGACACAAATTAATTGCGACAACAAAAGATAAAATCGGTTCAAGTAATTTTAAGGAAGAAAACATTTTCTGATTTATCTTCCTCACCAAAGAAAATGGGAAAACAAATATATTTAATGTTTACAATAATATATAGTGTGCCCGAATTTTTACAATTTTGATAGCGCAATCTTTCATCTTTTTAAATATAATTTGTATGAAGCTTATTTTACTATTGTGTCAGAACAGTAGAGCTTCTTAAAATTAAAAAAAAATAGTAAGTTTGAGGAAACGAATTGTGGATGGTTGAATCAACTATTATGAGATGATTAATTTTTTGATTTTAGATGCAAAAATAAATTCAATTATCACATTGTTTACACTAAGTTATATTTATCGATTGCTTTCATGCCCCAAAGATGCAAGATTTAATCAGTGGTTTGTTAACCAAAACTTGATAATTATCATTTAACATGTTTGCTTTTTCGATCAAAATGTGGTAATTAAAAAAAATATTTAAACTAAGAAAGAACATTCAAATTTATTATAATATTTAACAATATGGACCAAAACTTTCGGCTTTATATATACCGTTGTCAGAAATTTCATTCATAAGAATTAATTATAAGTATTAGACAGTAACTGTGATTATGGATTATATCTACCAGTAGTACACTGTAAATATTACCTGCATTATATCTACCAGTAGTACCCTATATATATTACATGCATTATATCTACCAGTAGTACACTGTAATTACCTGCATTATATCTACCAGTATAAAACATGTTTTATCATCATTATTGAGTAATATCTATAAATATTAAAACAGTTGATAACATCACGGTGTATTGTTTTAAGCTGTCGATAATATATTTTTTCTGAGTACAAATATTTCATAAAGGCATTGAAAAAGTAAAACGTACGCTCGAATTATTCAATTTTTCTGTCCCACTTTCCGTCAAATGCATGCCTTAGCTCTCTTCCCCTAAGCTATCGGACAGCGTATTTATTTCCTTTTAATGCATTTTACCGGCTATTTGTACCGCATTATTAACTAATTCACCCTTCTGGTTTTCGTTTCCTTTCTCGGAAAGCACCTGATATTATATTTATATTTTACCTAACTAACATTTCAATCAATTTCTCCAACACTGAAATCTTTCCAACTGTCACATCATTTTCTCTCATCTCCTCTCTTCCTTCCTCATCTTCAACTCCCTTCTTCACTCTCCGTAAGCGGAAGACTTCAAAGGCCTGGTTTTACTTGACGATTTTCACGTCCCTAACCACCGATATAGACTCTCTTCTCTCTCCCCTCAACTCAGAGAACTGGTACAGGACATCCCCTCCAACGTCTCTTGCTTCGGGCTCGGCCGAGCAACCGAGGCGGCCACCCGATTCACCATTTTCAAGGCCGTGGGCCTCGAGCGGGCCGATCTGTCCCGCGGGGCCAACCCCTACTGTGTGGTGGAGTGTGAGGGCCAACAGGCGTGCACGAGCGTAGCGGAGGCCACACTATCCCCCATTTGGAACGAGAGTTTCATCTTCTTCCGCAAGAACGTCTCCAAGGAACACATTATAGTGAACGTGAGTTGCTGGCGTTGGCGTGGTGAGGATTTTCGAGATGTTCTGATTGTCTTTAGTTAACTGTGCGCACAGATTCTGAGCAGGAACGCTGTTTTTGACGACTTCTTGGGGCGCCAAGTGTTCGATATTGGCCTGGAGAAGAAGTACGGCGACATGATCGAAACTGATCTGCTGGGCCGAGAGAAGGACCCGGACCGTCACAATAAGAGGAAGGGTTCCCTCTTCATTGAGATGCAGACCCACCATGACTTTGAGAAGTTGTGAGCCAGCCTCATTCGTGATTATGTCAAAGAAGAGCGAGTTCTAACGAGTGCCTCTATCCATTGAAGTCTTCCAATTATAATTGTTGGTTCTGTCATGTCGTTCCGCTTAGTGCTTCCGCTTTTTGTATCCAACCATTTGACTTCAGTGTTGGATATACTTGAGGCCTGATGCAATATTTATTTATAGACATATCTTGTTTGATATTTACAGCTGAAAACTTTCATTTATATTTCATTACTGATCTGATATTGACTTGAACGGAGAATATTCTCTGGTCTTCATTATTATCTGTACAAATTTAGTCAAAATGTTATATCTTCTACTGTGAAAGGTTAAACTTCTCCAAATCCATGCAGATGTCGTGATTTGTGTCCTTCTGTAGACGACCGACAACAAATTCATATATTATTATATAGAATAGTTTATTATTATTTTCTAAATATAAACCTTCTACTAATACAATGTGTTTGTACTCTTGTAAGGTCAATATTAAGAAACTGTACAGCACACAAGTCGTAGATACTCTATGAGGTAAAAGAAGTCTTGATATGTGACGACAAACCATCCAAAATACATCTCTAACGAGTACTCTCTGATTTTTGTTTCTTATACATCTACTATTAAACGACTCTATTACATTAGCATCTCTTATTTTAAACTATAAATAATAACGTTCGTTGATTATTTTAAATATGACACGTTTCATAGTTTGAGATAAAGTGGTCTTTTGTTTTATTTTGTGACAAACAGTGCAATATTACCCGTCTTATGGGAGACGTTCTTTATAAATATATTTATTTTAATAGTATAACAGCGACCGCACTGTCATAGCTTACCTATAGTAACTTGTATTATTGTCGTATTAAAAAATGTGTGTGTTCATATTATATTTGTTAATGCTTTTTTTCCTTAATTTATTTAAAGTTAAATTTCAGTTTTTCTAATTCAGAAAGAATTTTTTCTCATTTTATTTAACTCAAAATCAACCTAAACAATGAATTAAACGGGAATATCACGTAATCAACTATAATAAAACAGTTTCAAAGAAGATTCGTTTTTGTAGTCTGCGGGATGAATGTTTATTTGATTTCAAAATCTTTTTTGACAGAATATTTATTTACAGTATATTTAAACTGTGGTTGTCTACAATCTTTGCACAATAATTGCTTTTAGTCTATTTTTCTATTTGAGGATAATATTTAGCTTTGTTGGTCTTTGTTTATTTTACAACGGGTAATATTCTTTATTTATATATAATACCATTAATGTATTTCTTATAATTTCAATTCTCTATATATGTATATGATATTTTATCAGACTGTTACATAAACTATTTTGAATACACGTTATTTCATTACTCTAATTTTCTTTTAAATTTGGTTGATTCACAGCTGGATTGAGGAATTGTTTTAAAATATAGTATACAATATTTTCCACCTGCATAATTATATTATTAGTTCTTGTTTTAGCATAATTGTGAAGAGATTAAAATATCAAATTTTGTAAACCACGCAATTTTCATGTCCATATATATATATATATAGAATGCCATTATTAATAGATGTAAAATAATTATTATTTAGAGAAAATAATTATTATTTGGAGAAAATAAATAAATTTTGCTTTTTCGAAAAATAAGATTCTGAAACAAATATGATTAAAATCTTGATTTGACCTTTTACAGTTTTCCTTATAAAAATTTTATCAGTATTCGAATCTAATTATAACATTATCTTGTGTAATCTATCTTGTTAGCAATATTTCAACAGACTTATAAAATTAATTAAGTATGTGTACGAGTATTTTACGCACAGCGAATTTGTCAATCTAAAAATGATTTCTGGTTTTTAACGTACTTTAATATTAGGATAATACCGCTTATTTATTTATTTTATTTGTAAGCGATCTCCTTGTTAGAATATTGTATAGTCTTTAATTTGGCTAAGATGTTTTTGTATATATATATATTTGGAAATTATTTTAAATAAAATTTATCCTAAATATGAAAATCAACAATGCAAAAGTTATTTTCCAGATTTTACGAATGGTATTTTCTCTGTCTCAGAAAAATGAAGCCTTCTATTATAGATATAAGATATTGAAAAATTATACTTTTGGGGATAACTCTGTTATTGAGTTGTTTATATAACTATTTAATAAAAAGAAAAAATAAATTTTCCTAAAAATGTTGCGATTTTTAAATAAATCAGTTTAGATGATTCTATTATTTTTTCATTTTTTAATAGATCACATAAAAAAATTATAACCAATTTATAAAATTGGCCGCTCACGAAAGCCAGGGTTGATTTGTATTTTAATGTAGACATTTATTTATCTATTCAGTATTTTTAAAATTAGGCGCTTTTGTGTAAGTGGGGCAAAATGTTAGTGTCTATTTATATTATTCAAAACCTCTATCATTTTGAATGTATAATGTTTTGTTAACTTCATTTCATTCGCTAAAACCGAATTCGCCAATCAAAATTATAAAATTGATTCGACATGTCGAGTTCTTATTCTGCTGCCTTCCTCCTAATACCATCATTCACCCAGAATCAATCATCAAACAATATGGAGAATCACTTCAATGACACAAGCTCGTCACCAAATGTGGAGTTTGAACAAAAATGCATCATCATACTAGGCACGATAATCGCTATCGTGGCCTGTTTGCTCAACAGCATCGCTCTCATCATCTTCATCCGCTACAAATCGAGTTCTGTAAACTCGGGCATCCGATTCCTGACAATGATTGAGGTCTTCCTCACTGTAAGTCGCGTGGTCTCCGACTCCCTGCTTCTGGCCAACAGAAAGGTCCTTTTCTCGTATATGTTCACCGTGACCAGTATTTTCCTCTGTCTTCGCAATTGGTGGATCGCGGTGATCACAATCTGTCGCTGCATCGCCATCTTAAAGCCCCTTAAGGCGAACCGGATGTTCACACCCAAACGCCAAGTGCTCACTTTGTTTGTTGTTCTCTGCTCGTCAGTGGCTCTCAACGGCCTGCGGCAGGTCTGGTTCTTTGGTTATCAAAGTTCCGCTTTCAACATCCCCGTCTTCGTGTTTCAGGTGGGTCTTCCTGTACCCATCGTTGTCATTACTTCGGCCTCCATGGTGATCTACCTCGCCAGCACTTCCACGAGCAACATGCCACAGACGATGCGGAATGTACGACGAGCCTCTCAGACGGTTTTCCAACTCGCGGCAGTCTTCACCATTCTTCAATCGCCGGGACTTATCCACACGATAGTCACAAGTCTGCAGATGAAACCGAAAACTCTCTGGAACGGAGTGTGTAACTTATTGAGTGTCACAGATTCCTCCGCCAACTTTGTAATTTTCCTGATCAACTCGCATAATTTCAAACGCGGGCTTTTCTCTCTTTTCGGTTATACTATTCCTAATTCCATGACAACCTACTACGAACGCAGTCAAGCGCCGCGCTCGGGCCGAATAAACAGTTTTGGGGCCACCTCGGATATTTTGCCACTTCAGGCTGCAGCCAAAATAAAAGGATCTTCTCTGCCGTTGAATAATGGTACTTCCAGATATTTAGATCCCAAAAATATTGTATATCACTTTCCATCCAATCAGTTTGAGTCCAATTCTTCCATACATATTGAATGCGATGACCGACCCTTATAAACTTTAAAAGTATTTAAAACATACATTTTTGTTAATAACACATTCATTTATAATTCAATTTATTTATCATTTAGATATTATTTAACATCATTGTTACATTGAAAATCATTTGTATATCTTATTTTTTGATTTGTTGTTATATTATAGTTTTGTGCGAATAATTTGATCCATTAAAATATATTTATTTATGTTATAGTTTGTATCTTATTATACTATTGTGAAAGGCTTCAAAATTTAAACGGTCGTGAATTGTCATAAAATTAATTTAAATATTGATGAAATAGTTTATTCAGTTTGCAAATTTTAGATCATTTTAATTTTTAAATTGAGTATGATTTATTAATTTTTTTCTAGACAACGAATTGTTTAAGTTCTCCGCATATCTCAATTTTAATTATTAACTATAATGTAAAGCTTATTTGTCCAAGAGCAAAATATTACCGAAATTTTGTGCGGATATTTTAATTATATAATTATTCAAAGTGTATGTTGAATTATTATTTAATTAATTAGCCTAGATAAATTCCACATATTTGAATTAGAATAAAGAACCAGAACTAATAGATTCATAAAATTTCATTAACCTAAACAAATTATAAATATATAGGTATTATATATTCGAAGTTTTTGAGCAACTGATCTTTCATATTGCGAATTTTTTTCAAATCCTTTTTATCTCTGGTTAAATGAACAAATTAATTACATTTCTGATAATGACATACAATAATTTTTTTTATATAAAAATATATTCAATTTTAATTGAAGAAAATTGCAATAAGACTAATTTAGAAGTACAAAAACTTTAATACGTATTTATAATTTAATTTCATTTTGAATGCTTCAGTTCGATGAGCAAAATTATTATTTTTAATATCAAAAGCGATATCAAATTATATAATATGTCAATAGGTAATATTTCAAAGATTGCATTAACATATATATATAATAGACATTGCATGTTCATATTATATATAGGAGAAAGATTAAAGAGCGTATAATTTCATCATATAATGTTTATCATATATTTAACAAGTATATTAAATTAGAATTCCTTTTATTATTTATTTATATATAAATATATAAAAAATATACATCATTTACTATTTGAATAAAAACATTACAATATATATATAATTGAATTAATCATACATAATGAAATGTGTTGTGTGTATTTGTACGGATTTACAAAAATATTGTATTGGAAGATAATTCATCTTTTACTTTGAGATTTTTTTTAGTTATTGTCCCATTTTTATATTGAAAAAATAAGAAAAATAATATTGGGTACATTTTTATATTTATATCTATAAATATTATTTTACAAACAAATTTTATTTCACAAAATGTATTTAAATAATTTTTTTCAATAATAAAAATGAAATAATTTGTATAGTTATGAATTTTTTATTTAATATTACTTTATTGGCCAACATTTAATCTAGCTGAATTTGTACAATTTTAATGTTCTTCAGAAGACGTTCGTATATTATAAATATTAAATGAATATTGCGCATAAAATATTTAAAAAACTGTTTGGTATTTGGGGACATCGCTCTACTCGCATCAACAACCAAGTCCGCTCAACAACTTTTCTCTAATTTGTATGGCGGCCCATGTAAGGTAAACGTGCTTTTTATGGTGTAAAGCCTGAGTTCTACCCTGTTAAAGCATGCTTAATATGGCGGCCCTAGGGGTTCAGTAGAGCTCATATGGGTAAACTAACTCTACTAAACCCCTAGGGCCGCCATAAATTTGGACTCAACCGCATCCAAAGTTGGTCACCAGGTAAACTTACCAAAACGGAGGTGTTGTCAATGCCAACAACATTGGACGCCGACATCTACTGCGTCTACCATGAACCCAATGGAGAAAGACTTTCCCTGTCAAAGTAAACAGGTTTCAAATTATACCTTGAAGACAATCACAAGAACTTTTCTTATCGTAGAACCTTGGCCTAGGCATGCAGCTCTGTCTCGACTAAAACCTATTTGTGGGTTTCCGCCTCTGCCCGACTTCTTGAGAACTCGGCTTTTCGAATCCACAGTAGAGACAGTGCTCCTCTACAACTCATCAATGACAGTGCGCACTCTGGTCTTCTCCGAGTCGCTGTCAACATCCTCTGCCCAAATCGTGTGAGCAACGTAGGACCCTCTTCAAAAAGGAAAATTAACCCCGGCAAGCGAGCTAGTGAGAATGCGTATAGAGTGAAACTAGTCGGGCATATCATACAATCCGCTCAGAAGTTTCTTGCCCTCAACTGCTCCACCAAGTCATCATGTGGACATGCGAAGCACCTCGTCGAAGAGGTCTAGGTCGCCGTTTCTCCGTTATATGCAACCTAATAAGACTCACAGCGGCCCTGATCAATTCCTTCCAGGTTAAATGAACAAATCGAGAGGCAGGCAATGCAACGTCAAATCTGACAACGTATTTCTTTTTAACCTTTGTCTCTTCTGTTATTCAAATGCTATATTATATAAGTTGTAATAAAATAATATTTGAAGATAGATCTTACATCGAAATTCGACTAATTTTTGTATGAATTTTTAATTTTTTCATATTAACAATTAACTTTTTTCGCCTTACTCCAAGTTTTATAATTAGTTTATTTTTAAATTAATTATGCACAAAGTATAATCACTTTTTTAAGATGTAGTATTTAATGAATTAAATGGAATTTGAGTATTAAGGAATTAAGTGGCACAATTTTTTAATGTTATTATATTTCAAAATGAGCAATTTTCGACAAGAAACTGTCAAACTGACAAGAGGTGTACTACAATATTTTTCCATGTTTCTATTTATTTTAATTAAGAAGCCTGAACGTGTCACATATGCAAACTATTGTTAAATAAAAATATTCAAATGTCAATGGATGTTGGAAAATAGGTCGTAACGACGCGACGCGTCTTCGTCTAAAAGCAAAAAGACCGACAGCTCATATCAAGAATATTAGAAAAAAGTATGGTATGACGCACGCAGCAATATATGTATAGAGGAATTGCTTTGAATAACAAATATATCCATCAAATCCAGGTATCTGAACGTATTTTCATTGCAAGATGACAAAAAATATATTATATCTTTCGCTATATAAACGAGAAAATCTGTTTAATGTCTTTTTTAAATCAATTACAGGAATTTCTTTAAAAATAAATTATTTTCAAAACACAATTAGGAGTGTTTGATCTGCAAACTGATCATGATACATATAATGAACTTTTAGTAAAATCAAAATTCTTTCACTTTGAAGTATTGTATTTCTAGTTATAAATATCTTTTTACAATAAAAAAATTTTCACGTGAGTTAAAATTTTTATTTTAATAGATATGCAAATATTTCTTCCGTTATATTTATTAATCACATACCTGGCAATTATTAATTACAGGATAGCAAAGTTTCTTAACATTTATTTAAAAAATAAAACTCCTTTATAATCGATTAAAATTTTAACTAATCAAAATGTTTAAATTATTTATCATTACAAAAACGAAAAAAGTATGTTAAATAGTACATTGTATAAATTTACTCATTTCATTTGAATTTTTTTATAAAACGTTGAATTTAGTCAGAAACAATATTCCCGTATTGATAATTTTTAACAGAAACCGATTTTGCGTTGATAGTGTGTGTGTAGTTTAATATAATTATAGTTCCTTAGTAGAAATTAAATAATTATAGTTTTAAGGGAAACATCGTTAACTTTGTTTTTAAGAAGACAACCGACTTAACATTACAGTCAAAAGAAAATTCTATAAATTGCCGCCCAGAAGAATTCGTTCATGTTTTTAGTTCCTCAGTCAATCATCCTAGGAGCTTTGTTCTACAGAATTGTTGATAAGCATGCAACAATAAAATGTAAACAATTCATTTGTAACAAAACTGTAATCAATCACAATCAATCAAATCACCTTGAACATCAAGTAGGGGTTAATTATATTGTTTTGATACAGAAAAGTGGGCCAGCCATTTTCCTTAAACTAAAAGTTTCTTAGATTACGAAAAGGTTAAAAAAAGGTTCTTATATAAACCCAAATTAAGTATCTTTTTCCAGGCTCAAGTAAATTTTTTACAGTGAAAGGGTGATTCATTTTTTTATTCTTATCTACACGCGACCTGAGTTAAGCGTAGTTTTAAGTCAAATAATTAAGTTTCGATTCATTTTGACTTTTCTGAAAAGCAAAATGTTTTTTTTCTTATGGTTGTAACCATTTCCATAAGTTAAGACAAAACTCATCATTTGGACAGACTGATCAAAGTATGTACAAGGGAAATTATTTTCATATTGGCACTAAACATATTGAACGTCAGCTTAACATAAATAGATAAATTAAATGATCAATAATCGATATAATATAGATTATTAACCTCCCATGAATATATTTAACTCAATGGTTTTTCAAATTTGTATGTTTGTAAATTTTCATATAATTTATATGGATTTAATCGTTTAATTCATATATTTATTTAAACTGACGTATATCGTGCTATAATAATTAAAAAACATTATTTAAAGATTGTAATATCAAATGTTTCAATCCATGGTAATATAACTACTTCAATTATTGACAGACGTGCCCCAAAAATATAGAATATCAAACACAGAATAATGGGTACATCAAAAGTGCATTATCGAAATTCTCAGTAAAAATTTATTTTAAAACTAATTTCTAAATGGAATATTTAATAAAAACATATAATTTTATTTTTAAAATATTTGTATCTTATAAAGTTTTCAATTCATATTTTATTATAAAAAAATACTGGAAGATTTTGATCGTATTTAAGCATATTTTTAATCAAAATTTATTAAACAAACTTTAATAAATTACTTGGATGTTTTTCCGATTAAATAAAATGTAAAAATTAATATTTATCCCTTTCAGCCAAAACGTATGATTTCGTGTCAATGCAAGTATTTACATACGGTGAGGATAAAAGTTTTAGAATTAAATTTAACTTATAGTTCGACTTAAACCTCTAAACAAATTAAAATTATTTAACTTTCAGTTCGTATATTAATTTGCAACGTTAAATTAATTAAATGATATATTAGTAAAAATTATGCTAAATAACGCTAAACATATATTTAGCTGAAGTTATCTCCTAGCTTATAATAAAGTTTCATTTATTTTTCTTTTTTATCTTATTAATGACTGAATAACTTATAGCAGTTATATTAATCAAACGTTTTTATGCAGGAAGTTTACATACAAATTCTACATCAGTTAATAACTAGTTAATTAGTTACATCAGTTAACTAATTAATTAATACAAAATATTGATTATTACCGTAACAGGAAATAGTATTGTTATTGATTATGTAAAAAGAAAGTTCAGTCTTTAGGGAATTATTTATACGTGTGTTATAGAATAATTTGTTTTGTGGGTAGGAGCTTTCTTTAAGTAATTACTTGAGGCATAATAATAAAAATGTACTTAAATGTGTAATATTTCAAACGTTTTTAAAGGTTGATTGTTGTTCAGAATTACTTATTGATACGAAATATTGAGTGCAAAGAAAGACGTATGATAAAATTGAAATAAAATAAAAAGTAATTTAAAGTAAACGTTAAATAATTTACATATTGTTTTCTGAGAACGACGAATGTGTGGTGATACGAAATATGTTTTTTGAAATATTTTATTTACATGTTATTTAAATTTTGCAATTTAAGATTTAGAAATTAAAAATAAAATGTTTATTTTGTTGTTTTCTGTAGGTATATAAAAATGAAGATATTATCTCCTGTTTTTGGAGTGACAAAAAACAAGCGCCAAGGATAAAAATGAAAATATGGAGAAAAATATATTTAAAAATATACTAGCTAGAATTCAGAAATAAAGTCACGCTCGGATGATAATAAAATAATTTTTTATATTCTACTTTTGTCTCTTTTTTTATAAATTTAAACGTTTTTAAAAATCAAAATAAATGTCTGAACTTTGTAAGTTAAAAACATTTTAATTCAATTTAATTTTACTTTTATTGTACTTCACCTGAATTTTTATAATTGTCCTCCCATGTCTGAGATTAGAAAGATGACAGTGTAAAATTAAATAAATCAATTATGATTGCAAAAATAATGTTTCAAAAGGTTTCAAACTTTTCCATATTAATTATTCAGAATTTTTATAATTAGATCAAAAGTGTATGTAATAGTTTCACTGATGTGTCATATAGTTCAATCATATTTTATTAAATTTTAAATAGATTTAAAAATATATACAATAAAATAATAATAATAATATTCACTCAATAATAATATTTTACTGATAACATATAACTGAGTAATGTATTATTTTAAAGTTCCGTTATAATAATATGAAAGGTATTGATTTTTAATAAGTATTGATTTCTATAATATATATACGACATTTTTTGAACGACTCCTATATATTACAAAAAATGTAAGTGATATCAAATCAACACCTTTTTAAAAAATTCCCCATATGTTGAAACACATCACCTTCTAATTGAATAGAAAACCATTGCAATGTGATTATCAGAGAATATGTTGCCCGATCTATTTAACACTTTGTAACACTCGCAGTCACAAAAATGTGAGCTACTATAGTTACCTATATAAGTATCTTCTTTAAAATAAGTAATAACACGTAAAGAATGTTTTCTTGTTGTACTAAGATTGAGTGTGAAAAAACGTTTCAACGTTTGCTCGTATAGCAGATTACTTTGCTCAGTACTGTCAACATTTAAATTGATCACCAAAATTTCCAACAAATCGTGCAATTTAATGTAAAAGAAAGAAAATTGGAGCCCATAAATAAATCACATAGTATACCCAAAGAAATCATAAAACATGCTCTAAAATTACTTTTGATGACATCAAACCATATAGTTCGTAATAATGATCCATACATTAATAGAAAATGTGTAAATTACTTTATGTATTAATGTATTGATATTATGCATACAACGTATTTAGTAGTAATTTTTTACTGATAACTAAATATCCATGCTCATACGAAATTTCGTTTCTGGGCCCCAAAAAGCTTCAATCATAACTTCTGACAATACTTATACATATGTTTGTACTCCAATTCACTATTGTACTCTATTGCCAATTGTAATACTGCACTGCACACTTGTGAAAGCAGTTGAATAAACCTTATTATAATTATAACAGCTAGAACACGTTACAATTGTAATACAAATTATACACTTACATACATAAATAAATAAAGTTATTTACCCAAATATTATTACAAAAAAAGCTTTCGACGCTTGTTTTTGCGTCAATGTAAACTTTTTAAAAATGTCAATGTTTTGTACATAAAGTCATAAAGTCGAAACTAGGTAAAGTTAAGTACCCTATAATTTTATTTTGGAAATTTAATGGAGCTTTAGTTTTATTGTACTTTTAATTTAATTTAATTTATTTTATTTGTATATAAATGTATTTATTTTAATTATTAATTTAAATAAATCAATTATGATAGACGTTGAAGTAATGTTTGTAAGATATCGGATTAAATATTTAGCGCAATGAATATTAGCGGTTATATCAATTAATAATTTTTTTATAATTAGTTCAAAATGGATAGATTAAAAATAGATAATAAAATATTTAAATAATACAATAATAATATTATTCCCTAAATAATTATTATATTACTTATCAAGGATATGTGAGTAATATATTATTTTATAGATTTAATTAATATAGCATAAACATTCCAAAACAATTCCAAGAATTCTAAATTGGGACCACCATTGTAAAGTAATTATCAGGAAATAAGTTGCCTGATTACTTCTAATAACCCTCCTTCGAAAAGATGTGTTACTATGGCGATAAAATAAGATATATAATAACACAACACTATTAATACAAGAAATTCAATGAATCATTCAAGTTGGGAGATTTGGAGAAAGGATGTCATGTGGACCAGGAAGAGATAAGAGTAATTATAGCATATCAAATATTTAGATAGAAAATTACCGTATATGAATACTAAATGGACTCAAGAATAACTAGAAGAATAATCCGAAAAATTATAAAATATCTGATAAAAGACCAATTGAAGTATGCAATCAAAATAATAATAATATCCAATAGTCAAAATTACCTACAGAAAAGAATACAAAAGTTCTTGGTCCTCGAGAAAAAATAGAGATAACTTAATAAGACTTTGTAAGATTTTGTAAGAACTTACCAAGGCGCTTAATAAACTATCTTTTTAACTTAGAAAATACATTATTTCGAGATTACTAAGTCATCTCTGTATTTTTCTCGAGTCATGACGATTGACAAAACAGGTGACTCCCTTAACATCCATACAGAGAAAAGAACTTTTAGGAATAGTTGACAATGCATTGGAACATGGATTCCAAAAGACGGAAAATACATTGGTGAAGTAAAAAAGAAGAGATGCAAAAACAAAAGATGGCTTTAGTAAATATAAGTAGTTCTGGAAATCCACACTTATAGTTTCTTGATAATGTAAGAATCGGTTCTGAGGTTTGATCATTCAATAAGGAGAAATATTTGAAATATTATTAAAAGAATCTTGAAAAGATAAAAAGACACACTTAATGGCCTTGTAGAATCAATTTGGAAGAAAGGAGTCTGTGAATTCACTAAATTTATTTGAAATGTGGCAATACGATCTGAAAATGTTATTGTTTTCTCGCAACCAAATTGAATTGACGGAAACTTTTCCAAATACATAAGACCAAAAACTATAATTAAGAATATGATTACTTGCGGTTTGTTATAAGGAAATAGGTGTTAAGTTGTAGATTGTAATATATGTACAAATTAATTGTACAGTTACACGCGAAGTTGATTTAAATATTGTATATATATAATTAGGACAAGAGGATGATTTCAATTACGTTATTTGTCTTTTTGAAATCAGAATTTAATTATAATTGCAACGATCCGGTTTTCTTTTTATAAAGCATATTTAATTAAACCAAATAATAAATTGATTATTAGACTTATCTAATTATATAAACAAAGGCTTTTTCTTGGCCGCTTATTAATGGGATTAATAAACAGCTGACGCAAATATTAATATTTTATTTAGGTACTAGTATTATGATATAAATTTCAATATTATGCAAAATAGGGTTCCGTAATCAATAGATGTTAGTCTATAAAATTGTTATATATCTATATTTCTAAATTTTTAACCGATTAGAATTAAGGTTTATACAACAACCATTTTGATAGAATTTTATTTTTAATTATTACTTCCTTCAATTATTTGTATTATACATACGGAATATAAAAAAGATGAAACAAAAGTGGAAGAAAAAACGTGTTTTATATCTGTTTCACACGCAATCTATAGAAATTAGGTTAACTTCCAGACAATCATGCAAAATTGGGAAGAGATAACAGATCAAAATATGTCTATATATCCGAAGTTATCATATCAAGGTGACAACGAAAAATTCATTTTGTGCAGGAGTTAACATACATTATCGAAATCGGTGGTTTATCATACTATAGAATATTACTCTTATCCAAACTTGCTTTAATTTACTTTAAATTTATAGAGATGGTACCTATTATATGGAACGTAACAGGTCACATCCTCTTCATCAACTAATTCCCAGCAAACTTTCTACATGTGGTAAATATAACATCCCCTT
>JAUZNC010019026.1:0-25810 GCA_034780395.1 Vannuccia rotundouncinata
ATTATAATAACAAAAACTTTGTGTGCCTAAAATTCAAGTTACGCGGGCTTTTAATTTTTTATAGCAATCTAGCAATCGAAACAAAAAAATTTAATGATACTAATTTAATTTTTTTACACTAAAAAATGTGGACCTTTTACAATTTGGGGCGGGGCGTACGCACCCTACGCACCCCCCTGCGTACGGGCCCGTAATATATAAACACCGGTGTCAGTTTAGTAGTCAACACATTGATTTACTTAAACACTTGAAAACTAGTAGATTAGTCTACTCAATGACTTATATATTATTTATCTAGACCGGCAAACGGACCAAAGTTCAATAGTAATAAACATCCGCGGAGAAATAAATATCGATAATCAATGCCAAATTGATGGGCGGAAGTTCAACATTAACTCTAAGATTAATGAAATTTATAAATTATAAATAAATCGATTAATATTTTTTGAAAACCTTCTTAATACGAAACTAATACCGTATATGATTGAAATGCGCTCTGGAAGTTTTTTTTTTATCAATCTGCCGGTCTAGATAAATAATAAATTAGTCAATGGATCTACTATACCAGTCTTAAAGTAAATCATTTTTTTCAAATTTGAATTATTTCTAAAACTTTACTTTATTATATTTTGTAATAACACTTTAAACAGATAGACAGATATACTATAGCTATAACCAAAGAATATAGTTAACTAACCTTTTAAAGATGTCTCTACTGTCCAGGGACTTTGCAAGTTTGTCGGGTCTTCTCTTTCTTCGTCTGGTGTCTGCAGACTTCAGAACACCTCGGAATACGTCAGAAGCTACTGCACCTTTCCAGTTAAAGAGACAAAAAAAAGTTCGTGGACTTTCAAAACTGAATCTCCCTGCACCCCATTCATCGAAGACGATTCAACTCAATGGTTTTAAGTAATTAATATTTAACAATGATAAAAAGTAGTGAGACAGACTATCTATTTAGATATTAACACTATACAGACAAAATGTATACACTGGTTATTATACCAGCCATTTCCTATTCAGCCAAACTATTCTAATTAGAATAAATGTTGTACAATCTTATAATTATTTGTGCTATTTGTATAACCATTTAAATGCTTTACCCATCTCTTTCAATCACGCTGTTGTTATAATTTTCATCTTATAAATTTTTTTAAATTATTTGTCGCGATACTTAGAATGAGAAAAATAGAATATCAATAAATAATAGTATATTTTAATAAAGATATAGTCAATAAACAAAATTCTCACTACCTACTTATATAGTGTTTATAAGCGGAGCGATAGTCTATAATCGTCCAACACAATCGTTTCGTATACTTGAAAAATGCATAAGTAAATAATTACTAAAATATAAAACATAGTCAAGATCGTATTGGAACCCATGACCTACGAATTATTAGTGCGACGTTCTAACCACTGAGCTACTTGACTAATATATATATTTACAGCATTATAATTATTAACCATAAAACACCACGCTTAGAGGTTTTTTTTTCATTTTTGTATATTTAAAGCTCTTTAAAGTCAAAAACTTGATTGTTGGTGAATTTTTTTATTATTTCAGAATTTCAAAGTATAACATGTTTTCTTGCTTGTCTTACGATATTATGGCTGGGAAATACTTCTAAATATAAAATAAAAATTATCATAATTATTGCTTATTCATAATTTTCCATATTGCCTCATATTATTATCTATATTCCTGTAAAATTTTGTGAAAAAAGATACATCCACTTTCATAATTTCAAATGCTCATAAATATTCTTCTATATTAGATAGAAACTTGCGGTTTTCCATCAAATATTACAGATATAATAACTCATTTTTTCAAAAACCTCTAAGGGTGGTGTTTTATAGAATACCATATAATACAGTAGAAAGATTTGGATTACATGAAGTATTGTCCTCCAGCTGTAGTTTTAAAAATCAATCAAAGATTTTATAGAGTTTTACCTTATTTAGAGAAGAAAATTTTAATATGGCCTTATAGAGTTTATGGTACAAGAATAGTATTTCCACAATTGCGTCCAGTATAGGTTACTCCTAAGAGTTCAGATCCGCATAGCCAAAGGAAGTGAACATCAGATCAACGAGTAAGTACCCTATCACGCAATAAGTTAAGTATTACCATCATCGTAATAGTTGGGAATAGATAGTTTCTATTTGGAATATCCAGCAGTTGAGGATTTTAGATAGAACAAAGAAAGATTATGAAAATGTTACGGTGAATTTGTCTCCCACACTGACGAGAGATGCATTCATTGCAATTCACTGATTGTGCAACTTCTTGAATTTTGCTGTACACGCCACAAAACGCATCATCAACCTTTTCTCGTAAAGTCAAGTAATATAATTAATTTGATCGACTTTTTGGAATCCGAAAAATACATCCATATGCGTTCAGTAACCAGGATACAATGGGTTTCAAATGTTCAAGACAGTTTTTTACAATGACAAAATTGATGATATGGCCAAATCTTGTGAATGTTTGCAACAAACCATTTGCAACCGTTCACGTGTCTGTGTCCCAATTCCAGCTGTCTCTCCCAGGATAAAGATTGTTGTCTGAGAAAGTCGAGACCATCTCCTCGAGAGTTCGAATGATATATATACATATGTGTATATAAGGAATCGATTTTTTCGAAAGTTTGGTGACGTTCAACCCAACGTGTTTTACACAGATTTGTCAGCTTTTTGACAATCATATCAGGAGCAAGAACAGAGATAAATTTATCAAAAAATCGTTGACGTTTCTGGGAGTTGTCAAAGAACGAAAATAATTAACGTCATGCGAGTCCATCATATTCTGAATAGACGGAATTTCGCACCCATGACATATTGCAAGATTTAACGAATGAAGGACACATCCTTGGTAATCAGCGTTATGCCTGAACACCTTTTTTATTGAAGCTCATCGAGGAAGTGGTGAATTATACGCTTGACCAACACAGTCTTTTATTTCAACACTTTGCTTTTCTAATGTGTTTTGAATGTTAAGACCTATTGATTTTCTTTTTTAACATTTACCAAATCCAGCAGTACTTCCAATTTTTCAAGTCAAACTCTTTGTGTGTCAAATAAACGCAGACAAATTAACAGATACAATTTCTTTACCATATATGAACTGGTCTCATCAGCAATAATTGAATAATGCAAAAACAAACTTTAGGCTATTTCGAAAATGATCACGAGTAAGATCAGCGGCAATGTTTATAATTTTATTTTGTATATTTTTACTGGTTAGATTATCTATTTTTGAACAAAATCATATAAGAAAAAGTGTGTGTGGCTAGCCATGCACCCTCCCTAAATCCGGCCTAGGTTGTATAATAGGTTGTATAACCTGTATAATATACAAGTTTGTGTGTTGTTCTTTATCGCATTGTTCATGATGGTTTGTGAAAAGGAATCAGTGCAGTTTTTTCATTCTTCGACGTATACTTCTCTGAAGTCAGCTTCTATATAGTCGGAGTTCTTGATCAATCTTGTTTGTTTATTTAAACAAAATACATTATCCTGAAATGTAATATCATCCCTTTTTATATCACTTTAAATTCCGGATTTCGTGTTTTTGGTAATTTTAATATGCTTAATAATAAATCATATAAAACGTATATGGTCTATATAGTATAACTGCCATCAAACTTAAAAAAATATTTGTACTTAAGTACAATATGATATCATTGTAGAGATGATATCATATCAAATAGAGCAGCAAAGTTTTTTATTTAGGGAATTGAAAGCTTGTCAATGTGAAAAATATAGTGTATTGTCAAATAAGATATATCTTAAATAAAATATAATGTTGTGGTCATAGAATAAGGATGCTCTATGGTTGTGGTGTCTCTGTCTGTGTTTCATAATAAAGCAGTGGTGGTACACCCATCATTATATAATGCTGAGCCTTATTTCCCAGATTTTTGAGCATTACACTGAAAAAAATTGCCTGATTATCAGGCAGTGCTGCAATTTTGCGACTTACAGGTACTTAAATGCCTGATATTCAGGAGGCTGTCTTACATAGGCACTTAAATGCCTGATATGCACTTAAATGTGATTGAGATCAGCCTAAAAAAAATAAGGCAGGACAAGTTTATATAACCTTTCAAAAGTTTTTATTTTCAATAAAACAAGGTACACATTACAATACATATAGTAATATATAAATCCCAGGCAATAAAATACTAAATGTAGACTGCAACTTGCATGTCTATGAATCGAAATAAACTGAAGTTGTACTGTTAAAGAATATTAGACAATAAATTTAGCAAATCACATAATATAAAAGTAATTTTAGTCTCAATAAATTATTGTTGTTGTAAGCAACTAAATGTATTACTTTATTAATTGAAATAAGTATACCATAAGTAAAAAATATTTAAATAATGCTCTGAGTCATCATTAATTCAATATTTTATCATTTTTAAATAATGCATATATACAAGTAAACATTCTAAAAAAGAACAATGACAAACTAACAAACAAAAAAACAAACACAGCTTTTATAAAATATAGATTGTATATTATATAATAAAATGTGGAGAAATTTATATTACTAATTCTAATATAGTACTTATATGATAATCATTATGCATTATTATTTGCATCTCAGTGTTATTTATTTCTGTAGGTATGAAAATTTTATAAAAGTAAATATTCCTATTCAGTCAGTGGATATGTGTGACATTTGATAATAATAAAATCTTTGAGGCTTCTATTCAAAACTAGCTACAAGTTTGCCATTTAAAAACAAGATTTGGTTGCGAAGGCACATTATATCCATTCTAGAAAATTCTTCAGCATTCATTTAGAATAAGAATACTATCAAAATGCATTGTACAAATTAGCAGAGTATGCTGCAAAGCTAAAGCATAGTTCAGTATCAAAATCTTCACTTTCATCACTTGCAAAAATTCCTAAAAAGAAATAACACTATCATTTTCATAATATTAACATTTTGTCACCAAAGCCTCATTTACACAAGCATCCTGGATGCCCACCCAGAATGCTGGGTGCTCATACATGGGCATCTCAGATGCCAATGTAAGTGGAAATTTTTGGATGTTGGAATAATATTGATGAATATAATAAGAATTAATATTGATGAATTTTAATTTTAGAATAATTAAATATTTAAGAATGAATAAATTTTATATAAATAAAATATAGGTATACAAATTAACAATTATTATTATTAAATGCTTATCACTAATTAACTTTTATATTAATAATTATTAATTCATTTTTGTAAGGATGGTCAAATAAGTATGTATGCGTATCAGGGGCATACCTAGCTATTACAAAGGGCAAGGGGGTCTTTTTTGTTTAAAAAGGCACTTTTTTAAATAAAAAATTTATAAATATAATTTACAAAATTAACAGATATACTGATTGAGCTGACCAATTTTAATTTTGTTATTAAATTTGTTACAAAAAAATTGTTTTTGATTCCTTTTACAATTAATAACTATACATATCTATAGTGATACTTATTTATAATGCATACAAAAGTTTTTTTTGTAAAATAATCATTAGATTGAGTAAGTAATACATGGTATATTTTAAAGTTTAGATAATAAAAATTAAACTTAAAATGTATGCATGTTATAAAGGTAATAAATGTCATGACATTACTCATCACTCAAGAATAAGATTTTTCATTTCAAATTATCGTGGATGTTAAAGGTAGAACTTTTTAACAGTCATGTCATAATTTACAGGATGGTTACAGTGTATGTTCATGATTGCAAGTGATGATTGGCCTTGTGTGGTAATTGATGAATGCAGCCAAGTTTTTAATCTTTGCATAGTGGAAGAAGTTCATTCACATTCTGCTGATGTAACTGGCGATGTACACATAATTTTAAATAAAATATATAAGTTTGCATATCATTCTTTATTGCAATGTTTTCAATGAAAATTCAAAATATTAGTATTTTTGGGAATTCCAAATTGATTAATTTGTATTTTTAAATTATTGGATTTTCCAACTAACTCATATTTACTACTCTGTAACCAAGCTAAATTTACTATATTTCTATTTGCTGAAAATTCAAAATATTAGTATTCTTGGGAATTCAAATTGATTAATTTGTATTTTTAGCTTTTTGGATTTTCCATCTAACTCATATTTACTACAATGTACCCACTACCTATTTCAGGAATAAGTCAGTGAATTGCTATATTTTTATATGATGGATCAATTATGTCAACTCCAACAAATGGATGATATACAACATGCGCAACAGGTGAATAGAATATATAGGCCTTGCTTTGATTTGAATAACTATAACGATTCTTAATTATATAAACGATTTCAATTTGTAGGAGCATTGTTGACTGAATTAACTAATATTCTACAGCCGCATTTGCCCATTTTTTCACCAAAAAATAATTGCCTAATTCATCAACAGTGGATTTGTGTTGCTCTGCATTCATTAGCAAGTGGGTGTTTTCAGCAGGTGACTGGAGACACACTGGAAGTACATAAATCCACTACAAGTTGCGCAATTCATTCTGTTGTTAATGTATTAATCCATATTGCTCCTCAATTCATATAAAAAAATCATTTCAATATGCCAGGCAATCATGAATTTTTTGATAACAGAGGGCTACCATATGTTGTCAGTTCCGTCGATGATACTGAAATCCATACACATGGTACACATGTGTATCGATGGTACACATCCATATTCTCATGCCTAGTACATTTAAACCAGAATTCATTAATCTGAAAGGGTTCCATTTGATAAATGTTCAGGGTGCGGGAACAGGTGAACTCCTCTTTGTTTGTAAACATTGTTGCTGATTAGGCTGGCTCAACACACAACAGTCGAATTTTGTCTCAGTTGCACCTAAGTGAAGACTTTGAGAGGTGACAATACGGAAATAGTATATTACTGGGAGATCAAGGCTATCCTCTTCGACCTTGGCTGTATACCCCTGTTGACCAGCCACATATTACACCACAAGAACGTCAATACAACTGCATGCATTGATTAACAACTGCATGCAAACGATTATTTGGTTTGTGGAAAAGATGCTGGGCATGTCTTAAAACAGGACATTGTTGTAGTCCAATAAATGCAGCTCATATTATTGTGGCGTGTCCTGTTTTACATAAATTTGCTGTGATTCGAGGTAAACCCGATCCTGAAGGAGATGTTGATGAAGATGATGATATGGACCAAAACAATGCACAAATGGAGGAAATTGTGGATAATGCAGATGGATGTGCTTCTAGAGCAGTGTATATAATCAATAACTTTCGTATTTAATGTCTTCTGTATATGGATATTGACACTTGATCACAGTCTATTTTTTATTTAAATACTACATATAATATATGTTTAACTATACATTATTTTAAATTCACATACATAATACTGTATATATGTATATAATACTACAAATATATAATACAATTATATACTATGATCATACAACAATTTTAAATATAATTTTAATATTTTGGCATTCGTTTTTTAAGTGTTTTTTTATATAAATATTATGCTAACTGTTTATATACAATTAAATGTATGTTTAATAAAGAAATAATATTGATTGTAGCACTATTTAAAAAGTGCATAATCGACTTTGGATAAGGGGCAAGCTGTCCTAATTTCTTGCCTAAGTTAGATAAAAATAGATTGCCTAAATATATTTTTGTAACCCAATTTTATGTATAAATTTTTTGTTCTAAGTTAAGATAGTTAGGATAAATCATTTGCACCAAAATATCCTAGTTTAGTACAGAAATTTTAGTTGACTTAGTTGACGCTTTTGTGCAACCTGTTTATCCTATTGTGTATAATTACCATCCTAAGTTGTTTGGTGCAACTGGCCCATGGTTTCTTAATGGTGGACGATTATCAAAAATATATTTACCCCATTAATTGGTGTTGATGACTTCAAGTCTCCTTCGAATTGTGTCACTTATCAGAAGATTTACAAAGTCACTGTCAGAATGGAGATGCACCAATAAATTGTGTTAGTGGATCTTCCTGAATGTCATATTGTGAGAAAGTTGAAAGTGTATCAGTCTGATTCTACTTTAAAAATCATATAATAAATATGTTTTCCTGAATCTAATGGCTCTACTTACACATGTTAGCTGAGTTAACCCATGAATTGAATTGACTAATTTTTAAATTAAAATTAAACTTTGTGGCGTTATGTGTGTCCAATGTACATTATCTAATGGACAGCATTTGTTTCACTTGATTTGAAACGTTAATGCAAAAATGAGATACCTAACTCCGGATATGTCACAGTTAGAAATTGACAGATTTTAGGACTGAATGATTTGAACTAAAAGTAGGTGGTAGCTACATTAGCAGAATTATATGTTTGATGTACATGTGTTTATAAGAATGCTTGAACCAGATTATTAAATAAACTAAATTGCATTAATATAAAATATTTGGAAATTCTAGCTACCAATTTCACTTTTTAATGAAATTTAATTTTATTTTTTGGTATTATGTTTCAGGCACATAAAGTAAAGTCTGATCAATTAAAAAAACATTTATGACTGGAATAGATATTTTTTTTTTTTTACAATATCTGGTTGAATGGTTTTAATACTGGTTTCCATTTAAATTATCTACCTGACAGTGCTCTTCTTAGTGAAGACCGAATGAGGCTTGGCCCAATAATCAGGTAAGTAGGCCCTAATGCCTGACAATTATGGCTATGGTAAGCCCGAAAATTGAAAGCATGGCAATGCTGATGTTGCAGGAGATTATGCACAAGAAACGACTTTCACTTGACCCTTTCACAGTGAAACCACTGTTTCGAAATCGAGTATGGTTACCAAAGGTCGAACAGCAAGCACTCTTCCAATAACACATCCTTTATTAGATATGGCAGCAACTGCTTTTGCTTCTGCAGAATAAACGTCATGTGAAAAGGAAGGGAGACAGCAAGAGAGCAGAAGAAATGGACAAAGTATGATGTTTGAGGTACAGCAGGAGAAGAAGAATGATAAAAAATTACTAAGTCTACAGCAGGCTTCTGAAGAGAAAAGGCGTCTTCATAAACTTGTGGAAGAGTTACGGGAAAATACCAAGAATTCAGAAGTTAGAGTCATTGAGAATTAATAAGGACAAACTGGATAAGAAGAAGCAAACAGAATCAGAGAGGGTAGTGCACAATGTACTCAAGCGTCACGCATCTTTGGTTACAACTGACAAGGAAGGTGCCTCAACTTCTAAGAAGCACTCCTAGTTATTAACATTCCTGAATTCAGCTGTAACACATGGCTGTACACTTATGTATTTATTATATAGAACTGGCATATAGAATTCCTATCAATGTAACATGCTGAACAGCAACATATTTACTTAGCAAAAACACATTTAAAAAAAATTGGGAATTTTCTGTCTTAGTCTACTTTTTTGCATTTATTAATTTAAAGTCTGAGTTTGGAAGACCTTAACAATTGTTTTTAAGTTTCAAGGTTGATATATAATTTGTATACTCAGCATAGTTGCCTTTATATTTCGTCTATTAGATCTTATAGAAAATGTTTTAGTCTGTTTCAAAAAATAGTTTTCATATTATATTTTGTATTCATTTAGGATTGGTTTCAAACTTTAATTTCTTATATTTTCTTATCATTAATAATATTATAAATTCATGAAATGTCTCATATGTTTGACATTTGTGTATATTTTTAAATGGTTTTCTGTTTATATTCTAGGAAATATGACGGAAAACAGCAGTGAACCACTTTTTCAAGATATTTCAAGTGATTCTGTTTCTGGAATTACAGAAATCGAAAGCTTGTGTGTACATTGCGAGAAAAATGTAAGTTACACTTTCTTGTTTTATAAAAATATAGTTGTCTTTCATTTAAATATTAGTCTATTTTTTAGTTAATAATATATTCATAAAAATGTACGTGAAATTATAAATAGCTGTTTTCTTGTTTCATTTTCTTTGACATAAAGGGAACCACACGACTTTTGTTGACTCGAATTCCCTTCTTTCGTGATGTCATCATCTCCTCCTTCAACTGTGACTTCTGTGGCTTCAACAATCGGTCCTTGGACCCAGCCCATGAGATTCAAGATGAAGGGATTCGTTTTACACTTGAAGTCAAATCACCAAACGACCTCAACCGGCGATTGGTAATTAATTCTGGAGCCATTGTTTCACTGCCAAACCTCGATGCCACCTTTCCCATGTCGGAAGGCTGTAAGTGTTACACTAATTTAGTTAATACTTAATCAATGTGATATTCCATAAATATGGATACTTAAGGTTAATAATTATAATATCTTAATGAATTAATCTGATATCTAGGTAGAGGATTATTTAAAAAAAATTGTATCCTAACAGTAAAATGTTGCCTAACAGCCACTTCAGTAAAATTCAATTAGCTTAATATTGTTTATTAATCACATATGCTTCATTAAAAGAAATTATATAAATTGCGCACTATTTGTAATTGTAGTAGCTTCCATCACACGTCACCAAAATTTGTAAGAATCAGTATTCAGAATTATGACAAATTTCTGTTTTGGCTTTTCATTTCAGTTTTAACAACGGTAGAAGGCACTATAACCAAATTGGTTGATAATATCGAACAACTACAGCCAGCTAGAAAAGTACCTATAATTTAATTTTGATATTTTAAATAATTTTAGTGGTGAACAGTGATTTTTAAAACAATTTTTCAGGAAGCCCAACCCGAAGTTTATCAACAACTGAATGAATTTATAACCAAATTAAAGACACTTCTTAAACTTCATGAACCATTCACATTGGTGAGTTGAATTATTACAATTGATAAGTGGGATTAGCCGCTTAATATGAATTCAATTACCTCGCTTATCCCTTTGTAGGTTTTGGAGGATGCCAGCGGTAACAGCCATGTTGAGAACACACACGCTCCTGCCGAAGATCCTCAACTTCTAATGGTACAGTTCAAACGTTCTCGAGAACAAGATGTTAAGCTGGGCATGTATACTGAAGATAACGTGCCAGAGGTTCGTCCCGTTTTGTCCACATTTTTTATATGTCAGTAGAGTAGATAATGCGAATATAGGCCATAATTTTAGCTTTTTAGTACTGTTGGAATTTGCAGAAATAGTTGGTCACATTTATTATTATTATTAATGAATTCTATTTTGTTTCAACATAATTGTACAGGCCGAAGAAGTTGAAGAACCATTTGATCCTAAAGCAGAGGTTATGACCTTCGAAGTAAATTGTCCTAATTGCGGACTCACTTGTGATAGCAATATGAAGATGATGGGTGCGTAAACTATTTTAGAAATCTGTAAATTATTCTTCATTAAGTTAGTAATAAAAACATTTTGTGAAATTGTGTATAAATATTAATATATTTAACTGGTTACTTACTGAGTAGTATATGTAATATTAGTTATTTCAATAATCTAATTACTCGCAAAAAAAGCATTACTGTAGTATTGACACAATAAAATAAAATTATTGTTAATTAATTAATTTATTTATTAATTTATTGTTAACTTATTTTACAAATATATTCATTTCAAACTGTTCTAACTAGTACGTTTTTTTCTCAAAAATTAAAAATTACGTTGAAAAAAAAAAATTTTATTTCATATTTTATTTTATAAATATTCCTTTATATTACCATTTCTCTTATCGTTCGATTCTTTATATCACCTCAGATATTCCCTTCTTCAAAGAGGTGATCATTATGGCCACAGTGTGCACTAGTTGTGGTTTCCGTGACAACGAGGTGAAAGGTGGCTGTGGAGTCACTCCACTTGGCCGTCGGATCACCCTCCATCTCACCTCGTCAGATGATCTCTGCCGCGATGTTCTCAAGTCTGAGACCTCGGCATTGCGCATCCCGGAGCTGGACTTAGACACGGAGGCGGGAACTCTGGGAGGGAAGTTCACCACTGTAGAAGGTCTGCTCTCTGCAATGCGGGAACAGGTGCGAGAGTCCATAGGAGTTATTAATTATCAAATACCATAAATCGATATTCTTGTCTTTTAATCTATTTCAACTAGTTTTAATCGAAAATTCTTGTTTTTAGTATTTTTTTTATTTTATTGAAAAGAATTTTTTTTGTTCATTTTCTAAATATTAAAAAAACAATCAAACTTGTTGTTATACTTTATTTTATAATTTTAATGAATAATGTTGTTATTTAATCATTAATTGCACATTCAAATAAAACCTTTTCTTTTGTAATTGGATGCATATATCGATAAAACTTTAAATGTGAATAATTGAAATCTTTGTATACGTCTGATGTTTACAGCTTTCAAAATTCAATCCATTTGTTTTTGGAGACAGTGCCAATGAAGATGACAAGGAAAACAATCTTGCAAAATTTCTTGCTGAATTGGATAAAGTGAGGATTGCGCTCTGATCTTCCCTTGATATTTATTTTTGATAAATAGATCGTAATTAATTCTCATTTTAAATATCTTTTGTTATTCTAAAACCATTTTGATTATCTTATTGTTGCTTACGGCTTTTGTTTTGTCTGACGAATTCTGTTTACTTACACGGTGGTTGGGTTAAATTAGTATTTACTTATTTCAGTTTTAACCAAAATAAGGCCCACAATATATGTATTAGTTAGAAAGTTTTTTAAAGTTGAAACTTTATTTATAGGTTGTGTTAATGTGAATTCTTTTACTTAAACTTCTTTGTGTTAATGTCTTTATTATTATTAGCCAAACTGGTGAAAGTGTAGCTCATACAATAAAAGAAATGATATACGTACCATAAATTGTGTTAGCTCTTACGAAATTACTATCTGTTTTGAGCTATCTTACTTTTTCATTATATTAATACCTGAACGAAATAATCAGTATATCTAATATGGCGAAGTGTATTAAGTTGTTAATAATAAAGTTGTTTCTTATAAGTATTAATTCATTAGCTTTTAGTAGGTATATTATAAAGTTGGAAATTAAGCTAAATTAGTTTGCATAACATGTAAGAGCAAACACAACTTATGCTATATCATTTTTAAATAATTCTCTATGTCATCGTGTACCGCTGCCTTAACCATTTCAAATCGGGGTGGCCAGACTGTCTTGCCATGACAATTCCGTCATTTAAAGGAATTAGCTATTTTATCAAGGATTGTTTACAGTGTTTCATTTCAAATAGATATGTAATTTATGTTTTTATTGCATTTATTACTAGTACATAAAATTCCTAAATTTGTCAATATTTCGTGAGTATCTGTAATTCGGCACTTTGATCTAAAATAGTCAGGAATGGGTGCAATCTGGGTCCTACAACATATAATGATTTATAACTTAGGTTTTATAACAACAGATTTTCCCATTTTGTTATAACCATGATGTAAATAATAAAAGTCCTGAGGAGAGAGGTAACTAAGAATAAGGTAAGTTAATCAACCCGGATATTAAGCGTAATCGAAATTGTAATCGGTTAGACATAGTAAGGTACACAGTTAATAGACACTCATAAAATTTGTTAACAAATTTAATGTGTGGGTAGACAGTTGTCTAGTAATTAGCAAAATAATGTAGTGCATTGTGAATACAACTTTAGATTATTGCTAAGCCAAAACCATAAAATATTTGCTTATTGGAAAAAATGTTTGTAATATTTTTTCTTGATTGTGGATATGGCAATTAGTTTATATAAACTTCTTACAAGTCAGTGATTTATATTCAAAAAAGTGCACAATCGTTATAAAATTGTTTTCATGTAATCTGTTGAAATTTATCTTCTCATGCGACATAACATAATGTTCGAACATTTTATCTTATTTAGCACTGGATTAGTTGATTTACAAATCTATTTGGACTCCATAAAACTAATGTAATTGTCATGGCCACCCGGGTACAAATGGTTAAATTATTCAGTTAGACAAAGTTTATGTTAATAGCGATTAAAAAACTCGAAATTAACTTACGCATTCCCATATTCATGATGATATGTTAATTTTTTCATTGAAAATCGTTTATATTACAGACATAATTTAATTAGGGTTGTCGATCTAGATAATCATTATTTTGATATCGATTTTCCAATGCATATACACTTAATATTTAGTCAACGAATTATTCAATTTATTATTTAGATTTTAATTACCAACTGTTCAAATGAGGGACTGAGTGTGTAGGTAGTGTGTATATGTTATTGAACATCTAGAAAGCTAACAACCTACTATAGGTATCATAAACAGTTAGTAATCCCAATATTTATCTAAATTACATATTATGTAATATATTTTATGATAATTGTTAGGTATCAATTAATAAATATATTTTATTATCGTATATAGTTTAAATAAATAGTGTTTTTTATATTTTTTATTGATTTAAATGTTATAATAAACTGTATTTGTTGCTAGAGAGAATATTAACAGAA
The DNA here is from genome assembly GCA_034780395.1 of Vannuccia rotundouncinata. Lineage (NCBI taxonomy): Eukaryota > Metazoa > Platyhelminthes > Proseriata > Coelogynoporidae > Vannuccia > Vannuccia rotundouncinata. The sequence goes on from JAUZNC010019026.1 coordinate 14,369, forward strand.
TATAATTCTCTAATTTTAATTAGAAATAGTCTTGATTTTAATAGATAGTTCATTGTATACAATTGGTTCACCGAATTTGGGTGCATATATGTGAAACTTTGTGTCAATAAATTGTTAAGTGGTTCGATTCTTGTTTGCCGCACATATCCTTCTGATAACCCTCAGAAGTTCAAGAGATTATTATATTATCTGTACTGTGCAGTTTGTTTTGTTTATAATTCTTATCTCAAATGTATAACGAACACCTTTAGTTCATTCCGACAATTGAACCTTGCAATTCTGCGATAGTTTATATTGTCCAATTTTACCACAATATACAGACAATAACAATATACAATGTTGGGGTCATTTAAATCAACTTAGTTGTTAATGTTTGTTATATAATTGATAAATTTGTCAACGTGGGTACTTCACTTGACAAACCTAATGTGTTACTTATTTGTATTATAAATGGAATAACGGGTCCATAACTTTTTGTTGATATCTTTATGTTATTTGTATATTATAAGGTTTATTATATAAGTATATAATATTGAATTCGTGTTTTTCAAATTTCAAATAATTATGTTTTGTATAATTAGATTATTTCTGGAGAAAGACTTGATGTACATGTTATCCTGGATGATCCCGCAGGAAATAGTTACATTCAGGTATTTTATTATATTAATTCCACATATTAAGTAGGTATTTAGTTATAGAAGTTTTTTATGCTAATTGAAAGAATCATTGTCTTATTGTCAAAGAATCGTTAGATATTAATGAATATATTCTAATAATTATAAAATGTAATTAATACTTGAACAATATATGGCAAAACTAACCGTGCACAAGTATTACTAAACCTGTCAAAAACCTCTTTCAATCAATTATAAAAATCTTTAATATATTAAAATTAACCCCGAGCTTTGCGACTAACTCAGTTACATATTCATAGGAGAAAGAATTACAAAATGAGATGGTCAATATAAAATATATGTGTACAAAATAGCTAACACAAGTGAGAACAGATCGCTTTATTCATAATTTTATTAAACTAATACTAAATCCTTTAATTCTATTAATAATAAAATTGCATACATTAGGATTAATATTAAAAAAGGACTTAATACATTTGTCATTGTGAAAATTGGAAAAGTCGCTTCATCAACACGTCTAGCTGCTTTAAATATTATTGGACTGGTGAATGATTTGAAGACTAATCAAAGTTAGGAGCGTCTGGTGTTTATACAGTGACAAGCTAAGCATTATTGGGGACTTTCAATAGTATTATTCGTATTTTGATAAATTTTCGAAGTTTATTGTTTTACATCTATATTAAGGATATTTTGATAACAAAAAATTTGTATATGTTTATCTGTTTTAATTCAAAATAATGTTTTTCAAATACATTTGTATCATATAGACAAAATATTTTAAATATAGACTGAATGAGAAAAAAAAATTATTTTAGTGTTTATATTATAATGATAAAATTGTCCTTTCCAGAGCTTCTAAACAAATTGATTACTCTTAATTGCTCTATTGGATTTGTCGCGCTTATTTAGTTTATATTATTTTTAAAATTGAAATACATGTAACAAAATAAGAATCATTCTGCAGCTACTAGATATTCCGCGGTGCATATTTTTACACTTAAGAAAAGAGTAAAATTATTTTATGGGAAGAATCGAACTAAAATAACGTTTAAAACCACTAAATAAAATCAAACATTCAATCAATTTCAGTGTATAAAATATGTATAATATAAACAATTTATTATTATTTAATAACGTTTTATATCTAGACAAAATTAAAAGTATGTAATATGTGAAATAGTAAGGAATTTTTAAGTTGTTATAATGATTAAATCTATATAATTTGTGTAGATATATATATTTAGACATAACAGTTAAATTTAACCTCTCAAAGCTAGAAAAATGTATATCAAGGACGAGTTACTTCGAATTATTTTATTAAATTAAATGTGATAATATTCCTTATTTTTTCAATTTTTTAATACAGATATTTATTGTATACATGTACAGATGTTTGTTTTGTGTTTCGTAGAATGTGTACGCCCCAGATGACGATCCAGAACTAAAAATTGAAGAATATGAACGGAACTTTGAGCAAAACGAATCTTTAGGACTAAATGATATGAACACAGAAGGATTTACAAGTTAACAATTACTTGAACTTTCTTTTTCGAACTTAGTCATAGTGTCCTTAATTGTACATCCAAGGTTTTTGTTTACTATATATACATTTATTTTATAATAATAAAGCATTCTATCATTATTTCATTTTCCTATTTTTAAGAGTTTTACTTTCTGTTTTATTTAACTAAATGTCGATTTGCTTAAATACCAGTATCACCTGTATTGTAATTGATAATAACTTGGATAACTACGCTCCTATTGTTACCTAAAAAGTATTATAGCTCAGTTATTGATTCATTCTTTCAGATCAATTATTTATTAATAGTGCCTAATACTGCTAAATTTGTTATCTTAAATAATTTCCAATTGGCAATAACCTATTTATTTATATAAACTATGGGGCTGTTCTGAAGTGACATTTGTAATCCATTTGTAGTTTATTAATTCTTAAAGCACTTAAAAGCATGCACAAAATATACTAACCCTCCTTTTTTCACATACCCCCTTCACATGTGACGTCATTTCAGAATAGCCCTTTAAAATGCTTATATATAATTTGTAATTAAATTAACTGGGAATTCATATTACAAAAATTACTAGAGCACATCATGAGATATTTTCGTTAAAATATATAAATTTACAAAATGAATCAATAATTTATGTTTAAATTCGTTATTTAAACGATTTATTCATACAGATATTACCCAACTTACATTTAATTCAACAAAAGTATACATATAAAATATTGTTATCTGTAATTTAATTAAAACTAGATTTCAAATATATATTTTATAGATACACTACTTTGCGAAAAATTAGTATAACCTTGACTGTTAAATTAAATTTTGATATATTTTAATAAAAATTGTAACAAAAATGAAATCTATTGTAGTTGATATCCGGCTAGATTTTAAAGGAAGCAGATCTATATAATATGAAGTATACAAATAATTTAATTTTTGCTAATAGTAATATAACTTCTTAAAAAACGGGGTATATGAATTTAATATTTTAAAAAAAATATTTGAATAATATTGTTTAAGTTTCTTTATATTAAACATACAGCTTTTATTACAAGTTTATTTTTGGATATTCCGAATTAATTATTTTTAGAATATTAATCATTGATTATTTTACATTTGTAAGTAATTTACATAGAATTTTGAATTAAATTTGTTACATCATTATGTAAGTGCTGCTATGTTACATTAAAACTGTTTCCTCATTTTTCATATTACTAACAAAAGTTTAAATATTTTGTTATTTCTTCAGTTCTTATTAATTTATCACATATAGATTTAATAATTAAATTTATATATATATATATATTATTTAGAGTTCTGAATTTTGTGTACTAAGGCATTGTAATGCCTGAGATTTAAGGTTTGTACTCCAGCCTGCATTCCATGTCTCATGTCTTTTGTTCTGATATAACTTAAGATCATTTTTTTGATTGCCAAAATCTTATACATATTTGAAGCCCATTTTATATATTTTGTGTACAACAGGGTCGCCACCCATTCTTGAATTTCGAGGACACCTCGAATTTTGACAAATGTCTTCAAATGTCCTCAAACATTTGGCCTCAGCTCTTTTTAAAAATTTATTGTACATATTAATATTAAAAATAATTGTTGTGCTCAGCACAAATTTATTTAGTTATATGACTATCTTTTTTATGGTGGACCTACTGTTTAGCGTCCTTAAAAAAATTAAATTAATATTAGTAATTTTTGGATAATAAAATTGATACAAAGCTTTAAACAATCTTATTTGGTATCCCATAACCCAGCTACACTGGGTCTGCTACACTTTTCAGTCAGTAACTATATCATATTGGATAATAAAATAATTAATAACATCAATTATGTTATATATATATATTGATTAGCACTTGTTGGTTGATTAAAAAAAAATTGAATGTACTTTTGTCTATAAATAAGCAGATTTATAACATAATTGTTTGTCTTGATTATAGTATTTATAATATTTTATTTCCTTAAATTTTTATCAAAAAAATAATCTGTCCTCAAAGTTTGTGGTACAAAAACAGTGGCCAGCCTGTGTGTACTGAAAGTGAATTTATAGAGTTTGCAAATGGGATGTAGTGGAACATGAACTGTTTGTACATACAATAAATTAAAAAAAATAATATTTACTTTTTAATTTTTTTTTTTATGATGTCTGTATATTGACTGTATTCTATTATAATTGTTCTAAGTTTAATAAGTTTCAATTTAAAATTGTAGTTGGGACAGCCAAAATTATTGTACTAATAATGAATTTTAAATAAAATAAGATTAATAAGTATAGAAAGTGGTTAGCATTCTGGAAACTGGTTTTTTAATTAATTTCCAATGTTAACCATCTGGCAACCAACTTATATGTTATATGTGTGCTAGCTTTTATTAGAAATTCTATTTTGGTATGTGCTAGCTTTTATTAGAAATTCTATTTTGGGTATGTGCTTGCTCTTATTAGAAATTCTATTTTGGGTAGCCCAGATGGTAGTGTTTGACTGCTGATCAGAAGGTAGTGGGTTCAAGCCCTGGCTCAGTCACATTTTTTTAAATTAATAAATTATAATACCACTGAAATTAGTTTTAAAAATCTTGAATACAATCTTATTGCTAAGCCCAAGCCTGGCTCTGCCAGGTCTACCACACATTGAAAATCACAAACAATGGAGAAAAACAATATTGATTTTATCAATTTTGTTGATTTTTAATGTTTTTTTCCATGTTTTACTAATTAATAAAAGGTCGTAGATGTAGACACTGCCTTAATAATAATGTCTGTGTCATTATAAAATATTTTAGTTGTAATATTAGTGTGAAATAATTTTTGCTGGACTGCTAACATTAGAATTAGAAAACTGGTTGCCAGTCTGATAACACCTGCCATAATTATAACATATGACAACAAATGATTATTTTTCAAAATCTATTTAAAAAATGTTTATAAAAATTATTAAATACAGGCATGGTTTTTTTCCTTCTTTTTGAGGTCAAATGGATCATTTTTCAGAATCGTCCAAAACTGTAATAAAATAAAATGTCATGGGGGGTGAGGGTTATCAACATTAAAAGTTTGTGAAAATATCTTTTAAATGATATATAATATAAATTTATAGCTTGTTGTTCAGTATCTTTATACAAACACATGTTGTATAGTGATTTATATTTGTTGTTCACTAACTTGTTTATATAGGCATTATTGGTTTTCTAAAATTTGGTTGTTGTCACCTGCGATAAGTTCACAAGATCGTACATATTTCAATATTTTATCATTGATATTGCAAAAAAAAATTTGGGGGGCTTTGCCCCCCTAACCCCCTAACTATAATTTGACTCATCAATATAGCTACCAATTTGCCAATAATAAAAATGTGGTTTTGCTCTTGAAAAGATAAATAACTGACAACCTAATAATTTAACCTGTGGAAAAAGAAATATAATTTCTTATAATTAATTATGAGTAAACAATATAAACACATTTAATTTCCCTTGAACCGCCTATGGAAATTAATATAATACATTTTTTATACCTACCTACTTTCTTTTATCATAAATACAATCAAAAATTGTATTAAATTCTGAAATAATCATTTTATTAAACATTAAAAAAATTCTTTAAATGCATTCAATTATAAACACATTCATTAGGTAGTTCTGTAAACACATTAATTATTTTTTATAACACCAGGCATAATAAAATATATTAAACTAGTAAATTAATTAATGTGTAATATTACTATTTTCATGGTTTTCTATTTTAGAAATTAGAGAAAAGTCAATTTTTTTATTTGGCTACACAATTCTAAATGATTATTACTCTGGACCAGTCCATGTTAATTAAATAAAACATTCTATTAACAGAAACTATTGTGCATAACTTCTAAATGTAAATTCTTAAAAAAAAAATCTAATGTATATTTCTATTAAATTTTGTTTAATACATATTTCCATTTTGCTGTTATTAAATTATTATTAATCACAAGTATAAGAAAGTATATAACTAATTCATTTGTGAATTATACATTATTTTAATCAATAATGGAACTTGATATAATTATGATAACTGGATTTATATAGGTTTTGGGATATATAGGGTGTTTAGAAATATTACAGTTTTGAAATCTTAAAATAGACAAAGATTAATTATTTTATAAAGTGTACATAAGGGTTTTACCTAATACAAATATTGTCAGTATATAACAACTAGACAAGTAAAACAACAATGACAAGTGTAAAATGTTATTTACCCTATACTGAGGGTATGATTTTGATCTATGATTTTTAGTAGAATTAATTTAAGAATTAGTTCAAAACTTGCCTACTTTTTGACATGGTTTAATTTTATTTATTCAAATATTTTTCTATTACATATTTGTTGTACAATCAAATCTGGTTATAAGCATACATATTATATAACTTTTGCTAATTCATTAAACTTACAAATCTTTTGTTTTGTTTCTATATTAAAAAAAATTATTGAATATTTTAATATGTGACTAAGTCAACTAATATATTTTTGTTACAAATAATTGTCCTGTATATATCAGGTGTTTTGACTATGGAAATTAGGTAATTGTGTAGGTGAATTATTTGCTCCTTATAAAGTATGTATTTTTGAAAAATGGTTATGCAAATATTTGCTTTTTTAATTTTGTCTTTGGAAATAAGAGATAACTTTCTAAATTAACTTTGTTAATTTTTCTCGTGTATATTTTAAGACTAAATTCTATAATCCGTCAGATAGCAGTTAGTTCTACTGTTTTTTATTAATTTTTATATACTAGTTATTATTAACAATGTTATTATATTGTTATATTTTAACATTTTTTATCAACATGATACTTTATTATAATTAACCTGTAAATGTATACTTTAAAAATCCCTTGTATTTTAATTTAAGGAAATTCATAGGAACCATAAAACATAAGATAATACGAATAAATAAACATAGTTTTACCTTTATATAAATAACAAAATATGTCAATTAAAAAATTTCCAAAGGACAGCTTGTTAGAAATGTTTTGATTTTTTTAATAGTAAAGGATAATACTTTGATAAATTTAAATTCTACTGATTATATATATTTATACATACCATGTGATCATTATTTACAATTTGATTAATGTTGTTTTTCAAAATAGTTATCTGGTTTTATTTCCTTTCGAAAGGTAATCATAATTGATTTAAAGATGCATTTATTTTATTAAATATTTTAATATTATATACAATAAATTTTAATATCAGTTTAATTAAAACTTTGTATTGATTATCATACTTTTTATAATCCTGAAATTATGGAGAACGTTTTAAACTCATAAAAAATAGAAAGATAATTGAAATAAATTTCATATTTATTTGTATTTTGCTCTGATAATTTGATTATTTCACACTTTTATTTATAAATCTATTGTAATAAATTAGTACCAAATGTTTCATTTAGTATGTAAAATTTTATTTCTACCATAATGGGTTTGCCAAATTTAATATTATATTTTAACATTTTTTTTATCAATATGATAATTTTTTTCAAATAAAAATATCAACTTAACGTTTTCTGTGCATTTATTTTGAGGCTATTTAAAAGTTTTTGGACATTAATGAGAGTACTAACGTATTACATTAAAAAAAATTATCCACAATTTATCTGTTACCATAGCAATATATTAAAATTTGTGTTACGGTAAAAATATTATTATAATTCTCTTATTTATTGTAGTTGATATCTAGTCTCCAGCAATTGAAATGAGCAACTGCAACGGACGTCAATATGGCACAGTATCGGCCAACCGACAACAACAAACCCAGCGTCATTCTGCACAAACTAAGGTCTACACAAATGGTGCACAGCAACGTAAGCATTCAAGTGGAACCTCCTCCGACGAAGCATCGTCAGTAGTCAGGGGTGCTAACATTTATCACAAGAAGCCACAATTTGCGAGCTCGTCAGTACACAATGACCCACCCCCACCGGAACATGTTCCACAGCCTCCCTGTGAATGGCTCAATCCAATGCACCGAGCGTGTTCTACTCTCGTAAATTCTTTCTCGGGCTGATCGTAGTTATGTGAACAGTTAGACAAGCATATTCAGCAAAGCTATTTCAAATTTTGACAATGTTAATTATGTACTAAATATTACTTTTACAAAGTAAGAACAGTTTTAAGTATATAATGTAAACAGTAAATACAATATATTATTATTGAATTCATATTCAATTTGTAAAATTTTAGTTGCAGACTGATAATAATGTTTTCATCCTACACGAATCATATGGGCACAGATTTCCCGGTATCAATGTTATAATACTCAAGCATTTCGGTAAAAAGTGACGATAATTCTTCAGCTATACTTACATATACATAGTTGTACTGTAGGCATTCGCCTGACAACATCCACTATTGTTTTGGATTACAGTCGTCTGATTTGAGTGATTATCTTTATTTTTACAGTCAACAGTGTTGCAGAAATTTTGATTCTACACACTTACTTAATTTTTTTTTAAATCCTTTATTTTCTGTTCATTATTACAGTTTTTGAATTTGTATCATTAGTGCGGACTACTTTGTGTTTCATTTGTTTATTATTACCCGGGTATCTGTCAAAATGTAGTCATGACAACTTTACATTTTTTGAATTTACTCTGCACATAATTTAATTACGTTATAGTTCTGTACATTTCATTAATCCAGGCATATGCAATTAATCCATTATCTATGTCATTTCTTCTTTCATTTCTTTTGTGACATTATTTTACTCTGAGCTAAGACAAACATGTATTGTATCAAAGTAATGTGTATGCATACTCAACTATTTTACTAACTACAAGGTTTACGCATTAATTCGTTTTTTGCTTTATGCATTTTCAATTGATTTTTCGTGTCATTTTCGTGTCATTAGTATTGTTTCTAAATACTATTTGAAATTATTTTTGATTATAATTTTTAACATTCTAAAAATAACTATAAGCATATATATAGAAAATCATTTATTATCAATAATTAGGGATAGTAATAATTGGTAGACTTTTTGTCTGCTTTTCCACGTTTGAATTTATTGAATGTGTTTTGTTACAAAATTGTTTTGACGTAATATAAATAGACCGTAATTCTTGTTAGTCCAGTCATTCTTGTACATAACAATATTAATTGTTAATACATTTTCTAAGACGTCTGATAGTTTTTCAATCTGATATTCTGTACATTCACATTGGACTAGCTGTTGATTTTATTGTTATTGCTTGATAGTCTTTTTGAATCTGGACGACAATGCCTTGTTATTCTTTTTGACGCTCTATATAATTTTTATGTTTTATTGGATTTATAGCTTTTCTGTTGTTTACTTAGATATTATGTATTTTTGTATGTATTCATTTTTCGTTGAAACTTTTACAGCTACACATTTAAAGTTTAACAGTGATGATATTCAACTTTTAGCCTGATATTCAAAAGTATTTTATAACCAAATTGAAATACAATTCTAAAGACTGTGTTTTGATATATATTGGAATATTCATGTTCCTTGTATTACTTACTACGTTTTTACTTGGTTTTAACATTATAGTTGAGGTAAAATATTACTCATTCATTTTTTCATGTTATTTTTATACAGATCATTCCTTATATGTTGCTGTCTTTCACTATATTTGAACTATTATTCCATATTTCTGTCAATACCATAGATTAATTATCGTACATACACGATTTTCACTGATAGCTTTTCTACATAACTGTTTCGGTTCATCTATAAATGATGTTAAATATTTGGTTTGTAAGTCCAATCGATTATTTTTTTGTGCATTGAACTATTTATAAGAGCACATATGCTTCAGATTATGTGGTATTAACTTCATATGATTTTCCATTTGCGCATTTACACTAAGTACACACTCACACTTTTGATTACAATACAGTATAATATACTAAAAATTATAAGAGGTCTTAAAAATTTGATAATTGTTTCCAATGCTTGTTGTATCCGAGATTTCTGTAATGTTTTTACATATACGTATATTAATTTTGCCTGAATTTTGCTAAAGTTTGTTCTTATTAAAAGCAGAATAAATATACTGTAGTTCTATTTTTAGTGAAGTTGTAGAATTTTAGTTATTATTTTACAATGGTTTACGTTATTGTACAATTAAATGTATTTACAGTTTTTTGATTTTATAGTAAACAATTTTATAATTGTAATCAATAAAACGGATAAATTTCTTACGTAATATATTAGATTTGTAATACGTTTTATTTAATTGTTATAAATAAAAAAAATTAAACCTTGAAATTTTTTAGTTGGTTTTGGCTGTTTTGTGTTTTTTATTTTTAATTGCGCACGAAATTAGTTCATATTTTAAGATATCTTTTTAATTAATAATACATTCTAGTTTAAATTATAAAAATTTGCAAGGAGTAAATTTCTGATATTTATTTGTTGGACTAATCGTGTTTGATCATAATAATTGAATGGATTATCCGAGTAATTAACAGAATAAATAGAATCATGCTGCTAATCTGTAAAAGCTAAAAAAAAAAAACTCATACCGAAAACAATCCAGTCTCCATAGTATAATATGTGAAGTTTGTAACATTTACAATATGTAACTGAAAACTGCTCACAAAATACTAGAAAAATCTCAAATTAATCACTCTTAATCATAACCAATGTGGATATATAAATTGGGAAGGTGAACAACTTTCACATACGATAAATCGAGCAGGAGGTGTATTTTAATTCATAGTAATTGCAGAAATACGAACTTTGTAATTTTGTGAACAAATACGACAATTAACAATACCTAAAATACTTATATTATAGTCTATTTAGATGAAATATAATATTTCAACGTGACTCTTATAAAATTAGATTAAATTAGACATTTTTCAAAGTTCGTATGTGTTTCAAGTCCTCTGATCGCAGCTTATAAAATGTGAACAGGTCAATGAAGCATTCTTGACCTATGCTCTAGAACATGGTGTTTTTTTATTATGATATGGTGGGGTAAATCATAACCCACTAATCAAATACAAGCAAATGTCAAGTAGAGATTCTATTCGCCAGTAATATTTACCATACAAGTAAATATAACTGGCCATGTGTTCTACATAGTATGTTCATATTCTTATATTGAATACGTTTAGAAGGCCACTTTCATAACAAAATTACATTTTCGATTTTCTCCGTATCAAAATGCGGTGGATTTTCTGCCTTGACTTAATTTTCGCTCTCGTGTTAATATCCAATATTTTTTACATATCTGCAAAAGACAGCATTGTCAACAAAGATGATGTTTA
>JAUZNC010019037.1:0-25803 GCA_034780395.1 Vannuccia rotundouncinata
GTGTGTTTTTGTGTGTTTTTATTGTTAATGTTTTATCTCCGGTATTTTTATTATTTTAATAAACCGATTTATGATGAACGTAAGGAAATTTATTTGCAAAATATTTTGTAACAAATAAATCACAAGACGAATTTACAATATACCAATAGTCTTGCATACTGTAGTTATTCCAATAAAATTGTCTTTAGTTAGCCATTGTTACATTTATACAGTTTTCCGGTATATTAAAGGCAACAATTATTATTTAAAACATTTCACAACTAATTTCTATCGTTTAGTCAAGTTGTTACTCTTTATTTTATTGTCAAGAACATTTTTCTTTTCTTTTAGATATTTGGAATATTAATAACTGTTGTCATGGGCGCCCTCCTGAGTAGTAAATATTTTCTCATATCTAACTTAATTATGGTTGGAGCACTATTAATTGGTTGCATTATGACAGGTAAATTAATACGATAATGTTAAATATATATTATATAAAATGCAATTATAAACGAGGGTGAACAGTGTCTACGTGTATAAACAGTTTGCTTAAGAAAGAATCACATACAGAACAGAAATAATTTTGCATTTTTGTAATGTTTTAAACACAATAATTTAATGTTTCTTTAACTATTTATTTGGAGGGGATAACTTGTTTTCATAAAAGTGGATTTGTGCTAAAATCATAGATATCGTATATTATATATAGAACTAGATTGAAAATCTAAAATATTTCTATACTAAAGTATGTTGCATCGCGTGTATGGCAAATCCAGAGTTGTGATTGGTTAAATAATTTGAAAATAACTTTAACAGAATATATATATTTAATTGATACTGATAACCGATACTAAGTGACAACAATCAGCTAGATTACCAATCTAGTTAAACTTAAACAAATTTAATTTTCTTGCTAAAATTATAGTTCAATTCCTGTATCGTGTTTTATTTTATAATAAACGTTATTTTTGATTATTTCATGTGATGGACAGATTCTATCGATGGATTTAGTTTAGTTTACGATGAATGAAATGAACTGATTATATTATTTCATATTAAACCAAAGATGTCCATTGAAACTAATCAAAGATTTATAATATGTTCATAGTTCCATTTATAATGACATCAAATTTCGTTCTCCATTGCAGCAATCATAAAAGCAGACTTACGAAGGCAAAAGGCTAATTTCGAGGTAGGTTTAATTCATTTCTTTTTTTCAATATGTATAAGTAAGGAATAAAATGCTATTCGTATTACTCTCATGTTTATTAGATCATTATTTGATCATTAGATAGGGATTATTTATTTACAATGTGTGAATATATTGTTTCATTATTTTGGATTTTTATAACCGTTGATAAAAGTTTACCAAAAAAAGAAAATAAATTCGTTTCTACAACAACTTTTTATCTGTAATTAATTGATTTTATTTCAATAGAACATAATATTTTTACTAATCCCTCTAGCTTACATTTCCTACAAGGTCAAAGTAAGAGCTGAAATTGAAAAAAACAGTCTAATCTATATTTTTTAAAACCTGATTAAAGGATTTTTTTTCTAATTAGCTTCACAATATATCGTCTTTGATGGTTTGACTATAAATATTATTTTGATTAAATGTTTAAAACTTATACTTATATTTTAAACAAAAGTTACTGGTGTTTACTCATAGACATTATATATCTATGTTATAGTTTAATGTCTGTGTTTTCTGAATATAATAAATGAAAATGGTTCGCATTGATTTTGTTGTTAAGATTTCTACTCTATTATCAGTATTTACCATCTAGAATAGCCAAAAATCATAAAACATTTTATTTAGAACGGCACCAACCATTTCTAAATGTCTATACAATATCTACATTGCATTCAGATTGAAATCCTCCCTTCGACATAAGATCCTCAATATCCAGATCTTGTAGTATGCATTTTAAGTGTTATTCGTGATCACGGTAGGATCCAACACCAACCTATTTTTGATTTGCACGGATTATTTTGTGTCTGCTGTCAAAAACCTTTTTGCCCAGATCTCCTTTCGCCTGCCTGCCCCCATGCTCATATATTTTATTTATATATATGCATTTAATAATTTATATTCGCTGCCCCCTGCTGCTCTTAACAGTGCTTCTTCATAATTTGATCTGTTAATCCTGCAATGTTATTTTGGTGACAGTTTTCATTGGGAGAGAAAATTTTGATACGTTATAATTCTTTTTGTTTGGTATTTATTTGAATGTTTTTGTTTTATTTAAACATATTTAATCTTAAAATTTAAACAAATGTGCTGTATACAGTTGTGCAGCTTTTAAAATTATTATTTTGTTGAAGTGTTCACAACAATTATTTAACTAATTAACTATCTAACACGTATGGAATTTGTATTTACTTTTAGACAAAGTCATTTAAACAAGTACCATTTAAGTTTTTAAACTATTGATTAACTACTTGGGGAATATTTCAGTGATTGCGAAATTTTCACATAATTGCTGGAGTTTATATAAATATACTCCAAGCCTATATCTACAAAGCTTAGAATTTTTTGTTTATTTATTTACCTAGGTATTTAATATTAACAGTTAAGTTTTGAAAGACAAATAGTTTAAAAACATAATCCTACCGAAATTTGCATGCATTTAATAAAAAGTATATACAAAGAACATAGTTTCAAAAAAGATTTTTTGCTAAAATTTATTAATCAATATTCTGAAATACTCTTTTTACTTGAAGGAAATCACTTTTAAAATTATTAAAAGTATTATTGAGAAAAAGTAGCTTGTTACTATTGAGTGCTCTTGTAAGATTTTAATTTATTATTTTTACTAATTGATTTGTAATGTTTTAATCTTACTAACTAATATTTTTTCTTTTTACTTTTAGTTGTCAAGAGCCCTTCTTGAAGACATACCTAGTTCAAGCGTACTAGATGTGGCGTTTTACTGCCCAGAATGCGATTCAATAATTTAAATATTACTCCGAAACAGTCTTTTAAGAGGTCACACTTTACTATTACTACCAAATTACGGTTTTAAATATAGTTTACTTATTATTATTTTAGAATGTTTGGAAGTATGTTAATTCTATTCTTATAACTGTAATATTTATAGTTTAATTATTATAAATATTATGTGCCTTATTTAAAAAACAAACTTCATCGTTACAATTTGTCTAGGTATTGATAATTATTTGTTTTTAGTCTTTTTTATATTGTTGCTGTTTGTTTTATTGAAACAAGTATCAATATCCTCGGATATTTTGTATTGCATGTTTTGACATTGGTATATTCTGACTTGTTCCAAGATGAAAATCCGTGAAAATAGTACACAAAATAGCTATATCGTTGCCAGCCTTATGATATAGTAAACTAAGTGAAACTGTTTGCCATACTTAAGATTCTGAAATTCATACAATTATACTAATATTTTTAAATTATATTTAAATCACCTTTTTACAAAATGCTAATTGCTATATGCTGTTGTAAATTGCTGTGTAAAGTGCTTCGAATTTATTTAATTCACAGTTGCACCTCCAAGCCTTAATTCAATCAAGTTCTTTCTATATGTAACTACCAATACTATTCCTTATTTTCATAAAATCATTCTGTACACAATAATTCTTATTTGGTAAGGGCATTTTTTAAAATGTGCACCCCTATATTTTATGCCATAGACATATTTATATTATATACACATTTGTATATTTATCTTGAATATTTTATCGTAGTGTGTTTTTCTCTAATGATTATACCTAAATTGGTTAATTACACACTTTTATTTTACTTTGGGTTTATTTGTAATTTTAAAACCTTATTAAATTCATTATTTAGAAAATTATTTTAAAGCAATTTATTACCGTGAATGCAACATAATAAATTATTATTTTCACTTGAAAAAGACTTCTTTTATAAAAGTACAAATTATAAATATAGAATTAATAAATAAATAAATCTGTCGAATTTAACGTAAGATCTAAAAATACAATTTATTTTCTAAATATACCTCTTTAATACTTTTCAAAATACTAGTTTAATCAGAGAATATTTCTGTTCCCTTTTATATAGTCATATCAAAAAGTATTATTTAGAGATTTGTTCAGGGTTATTATAGTAACTTTTCGCTATGGAAAAGCAAATAAAGTTATAGCGATATAATTGAGATAATAATTCATAATTAATTTGAAGGACTTTAGTGTACTATATTAGACCAAGCCATTTAGCCTCAAAAACGGGTCAAATAGAAAAAACTGCAACACTACATATCGGTGCAGATTTGATTAGAGTTATATATCCCAGAAAACATATCAAAAGTCTAAAGCAGGATGAACACTGTTCTATTTTAGTCGAATCGAATGAAAAAGTAAAAAGTGCATTCACATGAGTATAATTTGCTTTGATTTTAGTTGAATTTGAAGCAAAACATCCGATTTTAGTCGAGTCAAATGAATTGAACAAGTTGTATGTTTCATTCAATATTTTTAAAATTTTCAATATGTTAAATTATTGGAATAATTTATTGCTTAAAATTTAAGATTTTATTAAAATAGTATAATATATTATTTATTAACGAAGTGTATCTATCTTTTATTGTTCTTAATATTTTTTTTAAAGTCCTTGTAAACCTTTGGAATAATATATCAGTAGTGGGAAGATGGATTCTAACTTAAACAAAGGATCCTTTGAGGGGTCACCCCATTACTAGTTAATTGTTTTCGCTACTTTACGAGTTAAAATCTGTCGAATGAGAGTTGGATATCATGGTATGTAAGGAGGTGTGTGAGTGTACTATGGAGTAGGTCTTTGCCCAATCGATTGCTTGATGACGGACTTGTACAATTGTGATGTTCAAACTCCCTACTTCGCCAGCATTCCGTGCTGTCCGATATATATCCTGTTGAGGCGTAGTAGAAACTGATAGATCCCCCACTCATATCCTTGATCTTCATAGAATTGCTAACCCAATAAAAACTAGTAGCATTGCAATTACCCAGCTTTGCTCAGTAAATGTCCAAATTCTCTCGAAAAGTAGGGTACAACATCAAATATTTCATTGGATTAAAATTGTACTTTAAAGGCGTGTGGGGTTTTCTTTGTTCAACCAAAAAACCTTTGTTTGAGTTAGAACTCCACCTTCCCTACTAGTTAGGTCATCAGATCTAAGATCTTACCAAATACACCATTATTGGTGTCATGTATTGGATGACGCCACTGTCTTTTCGTGTTTTTTTAAATATACAAATAAAGAGCAGATAGCGCTAACACCTTCCTTATTTCCAATTGTAATCGTTAGTGTGAAAATTATTGAAAAAACCTCAAAGGGATGACTAAAAAGTCGAAGCAAACAAACATCGTGTGGATGCTCCTTTCGATTCGACTATTCGAATCAAAGCAAAAAATCGAACCGTGTGGATCCAGCTTAAAGATCTCAAAATATGGGGTGACAGTCCAAAATGACATAGATCTTATCACCGCTATTTGTTAAACTGAACGAATTTGACTAAGCAAGAAGAGCTTTATATCACAGATAACCGCTTTGTGATGCTTTTTGAATGGAAATAAATATAAATATTACCAATAGATCAAAACATGTATATAAAGTATCTAAATACATCATAAATTTTTTGAAAAAATATCCATTTATGACGTCAGGCTTTTTCAAAAATGTGGGTATACGTAAAACTTTTAATTCTTTGTGCATATTATCTCAAAAATGAAGTATCTGAGACTCTAAATGCATTACCAACAGATAGAAAAAGAATACTTATTTATGTGATAGGTTAGGTGGACTAGAAAGTCTTTAGGCATCACTCAATGGTAAAAAAGTGCTGTTTTAGTGGCAACATTTATTACTTTTTGGCCATTGCATTGAGTGATTCCTGAATATTTTCTTGTCTTTTAACCTACTACCCTATCTCATAGATTATGGTCATATTTCTATCTGTTGGAAATAGAAAGGCCGTCTCAGATGCTTCTATTAATTCTATTTATAGATTATATTACATTTATTTAAACCTACAGTATAGTAGGCTGGTTGTTTGGTCAATGTTTATATAGAACTTGAGGGCAACCTATATAGGCACTGTAGGTATTATAGGATAAGCAGAAACTAGGCATTTTTGACATAGTCATCATAAAAAAAACTGTTAGAGATGTTCCAAATTCCATTTTTCGTAATTCTTCTTATTATTATTCAAACCCAATAACTACCCCTAAACTTCAACCGATTTTGATAATTTTTTCAAAATACATTAAAAATGGGCCTAATTTGAATAAAATTAAATAAAAATGTAAATTTATTTGTCTTTTGATCTTTTAGCATAAATCAGAAAATAGTTTTGTAAGAGCTAACACAATTTATGGTCACCTACAAGACACATTTAGAGTTAAGTATGACCGGATACTTATTTCCAAAATTTTTATGATTGCTGCCATGGAGAATGAGATTTGATGTAATTATAAATAAATAGAACTATAAACCTGTTTTATATGAATGGCTTGTACTATACTTCCCAATATTAACTAATATGTTGAAATTGAAAGCTTTGTTATAATTTTTTGTGAACTTCGATCTCGTCTCGCATTTTTCGCACACTCTTCTGTCAATTATATTCTGATTACTGATTCAAATATTGACAAACAGTATTTAAGTTCAATATTTTCTATATTTTTGTGCGTGGAATACTAACGTTAGTATGTGCATATTCTGTAAAGTGTTTGAACTTTGGAAATAAGTATCCGGTTCTTAAATAAGTATGCAGTCAAAGTACCAGGAGAATTGCAAGAGTTTACTTTGTATACAATTATTCCTCTAAATTACGCTTATAATATTAAATAATCATGGCGATTCGCGTTATAAAATAAATATAATGACAAAAAACGATACTATTTAGTCAGTAGTATAAAGTTAATGTTCATTATAATCTTTTATTTTCATTTCGGAATATATTTAAGTAAATCATCGCTAAACAATTTAAGGCTATAAACGCAAATTGACTAACTCAGAACTTTAAATTTAACTAGATTAAATAGTTTAACTTTCGTAATCATGTAGATATTCTAAATATTTTTCATTTGTTAGTTATGTCACCGGTTTTCAGCGGTATTTTATTTTGTTTATTAGTGAAAACATTATAGCTATATTTATGTAGCGTATTTTACTCTAAATGTGTCTTGTAGGTGACTAAAATGGTATCTCTTATTTATTGCTCGTATTTGTTGTGTGTGGTCTATGGGTGATCATAATATGCACCTTAGAAACAATGTGTTGTGGATGAACTTTAATGTGGTGAATTTGTAGTTAAGTAAATTTCAAAATTCATTAAATGAAATCACAAAAGTTCTGATAAGTCTGTGTTTAATAGGTTGTTTTTTTAGAAAATGTATTCAAAAAGAATGATCTTGAAATAATGTAATAAAATTCTTCGTAAAATAAACGACGAATTTCGGTATTACCAATGATCTTAGTAAGCTAAGAAAAAAATTTAGACTCGCATAATTTATAAGGAACAGTTTTGTAAAAATTTAAATTATATATTATGATTTTACTATTTTTTTAATGAAATTTTTTAATTTGGTGTGTCAGCTGACATTAAATATAAAAGTTATGGTACTTTCAACATATTGTGTATCGCACGAACAAAAATGTGTCAAACCACACATTTTTTATTATTACTATTTTGTGTCGACCACTACGGCCCTGAAGTGGTATTTTATATTTTATGATATTTGATATCTATAACTGAATATTTCAAATATATCTAATTTAATCCTTTAAATATAGTTTCTAATCAAATTATTAATATATCTAATCAGTCAAGACATTTTCTAATAAACTTTCTATTTAAAAACGATAAGAGAATCTCATTAAAAATTCTTATGAAATAATCTATCTCATTAAATCTTTTTAAAAATTCTCATTGAACAATTTGTCTAATTAAATCTTATTAAAAGTTATCCTTAAAAAAAATTCTTATTAAAAATTAAAATTTTAGGTAATACTCATTAAATATTGCCATATAGGACATAACGTTATAAATTACGCTCGACAAAACACCCCCCACTCCTAAGAGTTAAACACTACTTGAAACACTCTTTTGACACAAAACACTAAAAGTGTCAATTTACACATATAAAAGTAAAAATTATTACAAGTGTGTCATTAAGAAACACGCTTATCGACACACATATTGCTTTAAATGATGTGTCGACCGACACGATTTTCATTTCATGACACCAATTTTGGACAAATTGTGTCAACTGACACACTATATTTTTCGGTGCTGTTTGTGTTTTTGATTATAATTTATTTGGATGGAATTTCGATAGTTTTCATCAAAAACACAATATTAGCAATTGAGAGTAATTTACTCTTTTTATACATTTTTTCTCACATTTTAACATACAGAACAAGCTGATTAATATTGATTTAACTAAATCCACAGAACATAGGAGAGAATAAGATTATTATAAGAATTATCTTATTTATTTTATCAACTTAAGTTTAACCTCCAAATTACAATAATATTTTTCTTATTACTTATTCGGCTAGATTGGTTATATGTATTAAATTTTTTTTTTTATAAAATCGAAATTGATTGATTGCGGTGGTCGTCTTTGACTAAACCAATATACCTAAACATTTATTTAAAATTGTCTAAACTAGCTTTTGTTCAATTCTACACTACTAGAAATATGCTTTATTCTATTCAAAAATCTACTATTACATACCCTATAACTTTGAGAGTCATATTTCTCTATTCAATTGCATCTTCAAAAATTCGTTACTGAGCTCCTCCTTATTGGAGATCAAGAAATTTATGGGAGAATAATTTTTACTTTTCTAAAATTGGGATGATTATATATATTTAAATTATAATTAGAACCATTAATTCTGTAATATGAACATTCTATTGTAACATTTCGTTTTGTTCAAATATTTAAAATCAATAGATAAATTATCACAAGCACAAGAAAGTTGCATTAAATGTAATTATAAATGAACGTTATAGCGTCCTTTAATAAACGCCACCTTAAGATTGTTTCATTTTGTTACAGAAAAACGTAGAATGTCCGTTTATTGTGCTAAATTGACTGAACAGAAACTTACTTATAGGGTTCAACACAATAGGCTGAGGAAAATACTGAAAATTAACAGTGTGTCTTTTGTCATTTATTATTTAATGCACTTAGGCTGCCTTTCCTGTAGTAATATTATAATTAAATTCAATGTAGGTTGGTACTTCCAATTATAGAAGCAGAGAGTCATTGTATGTGTGCGTACCTTTGTGTGCGTTGGTATCTATATATTTATTATACACAAATTTATAGAACTCAATACTGAACGTCTTCAGTTGAACCAACCCGTATATATGTGGATTTCTATATCTTCTTTTCC
The DNA here is from genome assembly GCA_034780395.1 of Vannuccia rotundouncinata. Lineage (NCBI taxonomy): Eukaryota > Metazoa > Platyhelminthes > Proseriata > Coelogynoporidae > Vannuccia > Vannuccia rotundouncinata. The sequence goes on from JAUZNC010019037.1 coordinate 9,369, forward strand.
GCTATTTAACACGAAATAAATGTACAACTATTTTATATAGTGTCAATACAGATTATAATAATATCACAAGCAAAATGTTATCGAATGGGGATGATAATTCCACTCCTGCAGCTCCAAAGGTATCGAATGTAATGTGTTCCTTCTTTTCGAAAGTTACCAACGTTCTTTTTTGTGTGATATTTCAGGCTGTTGGAGCCCTCCTTTGCCTTCTTCTTTTGGGCCCTTATTCCATCGGATTGTGTCCTAATATTCAATACTACTGTGAATTTCTGATTTTCCTGTGTGCTCTAACGATGGCTTATTTACTAGTTTTACTTTTGTTCAGATATTGTTCAACTGTTAACAAGATGCAATTCACTGAAAATCCAAACAACCTTGTTCTTGGTTTTGCTTATGGTTTTCGATTTTTGTTACTAATGCTTTGGCTTGTAGTCACTATGATAGCAGGACCGGCTTTTGACTCACCGGCCATAGCTAGTTTCATTTCTAACAACACAAACTTATTCCCTTGTCTTTCTTTCAAGTCGAATATCTCCTGCCTGGATGAGAATAAACACCTAACACCAAATAATGCCTACAGAATTGGTTCGGCTTGCATACAATTAATTTGGACGATCGCAATACTCTGGGGGTGTCTGCTTCTATGCATGACCAGATGTGTTGATGTCTTTATATCCTTCTGTGTGAATCTTTTTCAGCAGTTTTTTCGAGCCAGTTCAAAAGATCTGTTAACCTCTACTCGTTCTCAATCACATTCTGCAGTGCAGGGGATAGTCCTAAAATCGTATCGTGAAATAAACCAAGCTGCTTTTCAAGAAAAGGATCAAAATTCTTCGCCAAATAGCAGCAGCTCGGCTTTGCCTTCAGTGAAGTATAATACTCCTGCACATATCAGAACCTCAAAGATTGCAACTCAGTGAGGTAAACAAGAAAGCTATACTTCATACATTCATAAATTGTTATAGAAAATACTTTTCTGGTCATACAATATTCTATTTATTGGTGGTTGGATTTTTTTTTAATTTATATACTTTGTTTTATATATGTAAAAATACTTTGAAATTATGATTATTACATAAAAGTTTATGTTTAAATATTTAAATAATCCATTACTATGATTTTTCATAATTGAAAACTTTTATGTATACGCATTTATCTATTAATTACTACTGGAATATGATTAATGATTAGGATAAATTTGAACATATGAATAAGTCAAAACTTTTTTCAAATAAAACACTTTCATTATTCATTATTTTCATTTTATTGTATTTGTTTTAAATATATTTTAGTATATAATTCTACGGAATCAATTATATTAAATTATTTTGTTGAATTTAAACTACAATTAAATAATATTTCAACGATTGTATACATTGTGTGCATTATAATGTGTAACTCATCAGTTACTCACAAATTAGTTACACAAATTAAAAATAAATATATATTTTTAAATAAAACGACATTCCTATAGAGTTAATTTCCATTGAAAAAATGTGTTTGAAATTACCGATCAGAAGGTTCCGATCAGCTTTAAAATATATAAATTACATCGAACAGACACCATGTATCAGTAATACAATTTTTATACTCATAAACTAAAATTTTAAACAATGAATATATTGAGCGGTTATTTTAAAATATCCACAAATCAATTAAAGTTGAACAAATCCGTTACAGACTTTACTGCCTTCGAGTAATTGCTCTTTCACAACAGCGCTGTAAATAGACGGGGAACTTCCAATTTATTTGGTTAGGATAAATCCAGAAGGATGTCAAAAGAATCATGAAATATATGCATTTTACGTACATGTTATCTCTTTTACCAGCAGTATTATTCCCGGTATTAGCATATAAGAGAGGGAATCATGAAGGGGTCAAAAACGAATTATCCGGACATTGCCATTTACTTCATTGGGATAAATAGGCTTAAATATATACAAGATTTTTATACAAGGTCGATTTCTAGTGCTACATATTCCAAATACTCTTTTCTGTAAAATATAACTTTCAATTGAGCGTATAGAGAACATCCGGAAGAATCCGGAAGAACGCGGAAGAACAATGCAGAAGAACAATGCAGAAGAACAATGCTTTCTTCCGCATTGTCTTGCGCAGTTTACCGCGAAACTAAATAAAGATTCTACTCACTAATTGTGTTCTCCATCTATAATTATGGAAATGCTTAGCATGTAACCATCAATTTATGAAAATATGTTGTTTAACCATCGATCGATTAATCGATTTATGAATACTGGTTTTAATAGATGTGTTGTGCTCGTATGTGTTTGTATTTTATTTCAATAAGAGAAGTAATTTTTATTTTATCATTTGAAACGATTATTAAAAAATAATATAAATACAGTTTAAAATACATATATATTATTTAATTATTAAAAGCATGATTAAACAATGTTTTCAAGTTCTGTATACTCAGAGAAATGTAGGTGAGTACTTTTTGCCTATTCTTTAGCGAAATTTGCCGTAACCACTCAGATGCGTTTTGTTGTCCCAGTTGTGTGAGAGTTACCAGTTATAGTTAGTATTTCTGAACAAATATATGTTCCCGAGCACTAGACAAATCACTTTCGAAGACTGGGATGCCTTCGAATTGAGGAAAGATTCTAAGCTGGAAGTAATAATTCATCATGATCGTTCCTCAATTGTGATTTACGAGCTTTTCTTTGACAGCTTGCGTTGATAAAAATAGATGCAAGTCTCGGGACCGTTTAGAATCAATTATGTCGCGATAAAACGGGCTTTAAAAATCTGAAGGTATCAAGAATTCTGAATTATCCTATAAAATTTGCAATAATACAATGTAGAAATTTAATAACAATTGTATATTCATAATCAATATATATGGTACTATTCTATAAAAAAGTTTGTGGTTGTGTATCTTTCCACAAAAATTTAAGTCGTCTTGTATACACATTGTCAAGACTTTAAATGACTGTATTAAAACATCAAGAAAAAAACAACAAATATTTGTTCAAAATCTTAATCAGACCCGTTATTCAAAATACTTTATTTCACGGAATTTTACGAGGACAGCTGTTCACAAATTTGTTTAAAACGTTTTTATATTTTAATTCTGTTCCCCTTAAAACATTTTGATGAGTTCCCAAAGATTCTGACTTCTCTCTCCAGTTCTGCTCCAAAAAGTGTAGTTTTTTCAATATTAAGTTAATTATTATTTATATACAATAATATTGTTCTCAAACATAAATTTCAACATGAAATTTGACGTTATACATATATTTTAAAATTACCTATTTATTTTTATAAAATTGTATTGATTGTTATTCTTTTGTTATTAAATAATATACTGTTAACTGATCAATATACTAATTATTAGACTTAATATAGAACTTTCTCAATAGTTATTGCTGAAATTATTAGTTATGAATGAAATTTCTTTAATTTATTATTTACTTACGATCTGAATCAATATTTAGGGCACAATATAATATCCCGAAACGAGTACAGATATTTGACGAAATAACCATTTCAGTTTTATCGATATTATAGTTGTGATATATACATATAAAGATATAGGAAGTCTTATTTTCAATTTTTTAAATACTGGCATGATTAACATATTAATAATACCCAGTAAAAATTAGTTTTTCCATTAATTATTTAGAATGAAATAATATAAGAGTAAGAATTATACTATATTTTGTAGTGGATAATGATTAAATTTATCATGCACTCTTACAGAGCACACGTATACCATCTAGCATATCAAATATAATCTTACAATGTGTGCTTTGTACGTTCTTGAATACATAATATATATTGTATGACTTATAATGAATCATCAGTACATAGAAAAAGGTGTGTGTTTGTGCTTAGTTTAAAAACATTACGCTAATTGGATGTTAAATAATGTCAGTTAGTAATTAAAAATGTAATAATTTAATACATTTATTTATATATACAGCACTGGCCAGAAATCTCATGAGTTAGCTATATATATATAGAATATAGATACACACTTCAATATATAAAATAAACAGAGTAAAGTCTCGAATAAAAACACTTTATCAGGATGAATTGAAAGGGATCCAAATGGTATGTCATTAATGGGGCAACTGTATGGCGGTGTAATACATAGATCAGATTGTATAATAATTGTAAAATCAATATTCAACCGACATATACAATCAAATAATTGGGTAGGGTGGCACCAACTGCACACAATTGTACTTTTCCATTTATATGAAAGTTACGAATTGACTATATGCACTTTAATATCTCGACATTTGTTTTAATATGTTTTCAATTTGTAAATCTGAATTTGAAAAACAAATAAAACTTTGCCGATATATGACTTAAATACAGAAGAAAAATCATTAAAAAATTATTGGTTTGCTGGACATATCACGTGACTGATATTATTCTTTTGAAGCTCTCCAGGATTTCATTCAGGATTTAAGTCATATCTGAAAGTTCAACTCTTGAAAACAAGACAATTTTGAAAAAAATAGATTTATTTTACGACTTTTTAATTTAAAATGGTTTGATTATTTATCACAAAATTGTATTATATTTATTTGTGGATTTGTAAGCCTTAGCTAATACAATATATCAAATTATGAGACCACTCGAGAATTCAGCCAATTACTAATTCTAAATTTTGCTGTATAAAAGGGTTCAATATTGAGCCGATGGAACCAACTAATCGTTTGAGGGAGGGGGGGTGACAGAGGTACAGAGCAGTATTCAATTTGTAGGCGCTTTTTTGAGAACTTGTGAACTGATGGCAAAGAAAGTTTAAGCTTCATATTCATAAACACCAGGATGATTATCGTCCAGACTAGTCTGCATAATTAATCGTGAGGTATGGTTGATTGGCATAGTTCGTCTGCCATACTGAGAGGAGGGTGTCTCAACGCGAGGACTGGATACACAGTGTTGATACTGGCTGTCTTCTGAAAGGTAACCAGTTTTAAATCATCGTCAAAGTTAATTGGTTAAATAGTATAAATTGCACATTTGCTGGAATTACCTATAGTATACCTAGGTAGCTAAACTGTTTATGAACAAACAGTGTTCTTTACTTTTGAACTTCGAATGGGAAAAACATGACAGGAATTTAATTAAAGCTGTGCAATTTCAATGATGGATATCACGAAATATGTCCATGTAACATTGCAAACTCATTACTGTCTATAAGTCATATCTTATTAATTATAATCATTTCATTTAATTATTTTGATTTATAATATATTACTAATTATCGAGATTGTCAATAATATAAACTGATTTTACAGCGCTTTTTCCTCTGATAGACTATGTTCATTGCATTACATAGTATTACACTTTATTTGATAGGAATTTGAGATACACATTTATCTTATTTAATAACTATTATTATTGAAAACAAAAATGTGAGAATATCATTTTAAATAATTTCAAGATGAAAACCTTACGATTTTACAAAGATAATAAGTACACATATCGCCAACCTGGTATGAAGAATTGATCTGCATCGGAGTATTCATACTGAGTGCTATCGTGAACGTTGGGCATACTACCACAGGCTGGATGGTGTACATACTGCACTATTGGCGGGTTTGGTCGGGACCTTGACATAGATTCGTCTGGTTGCGGACTATCCAGGTCCTCTGGTTCAAAGTCGTCATCGTCCAACAGAATGCGACGACCTTCCTCGTCCACTGTGTACGCCACAGGGCCATAATGCCAGCGAATTTGCTCCGTAGATGCGGAAGCACGGAGAACAGGGGCCCCCCAGGAGTGGGCTCGTGCGAGTTTGTTGCGTTGTTTCTTGGTTTGGTTGTGGTGGGTCTGTTGCTGGTACGGATGTCGGTCCTGAGGTAGTTCTGAGGACCGTTCGTTCATACTGCTCAGGGTACTCCTGTGATTGCAGTTCCCGGTCGAAGAGGCGGCTTTCATTTCAGAGAGTGACTGATGAGACAAGTTGTGTGGAACAAAACCATACTGAAATATATCGAATTGTATTATTAGTTTTTTATCTAAATTTAAGGTTTTATAAATAAAATAAATTTACATGTGGTTCATTAGTGGAAAATGTATGCCCGCCATTTGCGTTGTTCCAATTATTTGTAGTGAAGGGGTTCATTTTAGTGTCGTGTTGATGCTGAGAACTGACAGATTTAGGTACAATTGGCATTGTAGAATTTTGAAAACGACGCTTGGATGAATTGCTGCTACTCCCAGGAGCAGGCGTCATGAATTGCTCCGCAAGTTTTTGTCCTAAAATAAAGACGCGATTAATTTGCAGTTTTATTAAACATTGCAAATATACTAGATTTTTGATAAAAAGGTCCATAACGAAAGGTCAGTATTGTTTCAGAGTTGAAATAACATGTTTGAAAAATTAAAAAGTTTGGAGCAAAATAAAATTTAAACGTATGAAATATTTGCTGAAATATTGATTTTATTTTTTAACACAAGAACCTTCGAAATGTAATTGAAACTGAGATCAGCTTTTATTTTAGATCTAAATGTTTAGTTAAGGAAATTGTTCATTAATTAATTCGACTGTTGACAAAATTTTTTTTTAATAATGTTCATTTGTTAATTATTATATTCGTGAAAAGTAACGGTGTGTATAACTGAACCATTTTCTAGACAATTGACATTCTAAAGATGTCTTATTGATTGTGTGTTGATTATTTTACATTTTTTAAAAATAATTTAAATTTTAAATTCTAGAAAGTGAAAATACTAACGCATTTATCTAAATAAATATTTACGTTTAATAGATTAAACTGAATTCTTTTACTTTCAAATATGTATTATTTATTTATTTTAGTAATTGCAACAAATATTTATACAATAATTATTCAACATTACAATACGATACACAATAAATGTATTTTACACACCTATTTTATCCGCTTCATAGAAAGCAGGGGGAGGTCCACGAGATGTGCGCACTAATGCATTTCGGTCATCATTGACAAGCCTCGACACTGGCGTATTCGGAGCCGGCGTTCTCATCGCCTGATTTCGAAAGTATGCCGACGGAGGAGTGACACGTGATACAGACACACCGTTGGGCTTATTCGATCCTCCTGTCGATGCCAACATTCGAACATCCTCATGACCAGTTGTCGTCGTGTGATAGCCAAAAGGTTCATCAAGTTCGGACATAGTTCCGGTTTTGAAGTTCGCGTCGTGTCCACTGAGGAGACCGTCCGCTTTGGAGTTGAAACGTCGATCGTCCGTCTGACTCTGGTAGAGAGTTGGATCCACAACTTCCAGCTGGCCGGACTGTTCCATCCGCCGAATGGTGTTGCGTTCGATTCTTCTCTGACGAACTGTGATGGTAGTGCAAATCCCGATAAAACCCATGATTATACAACCGATTGCACTGAGAATAATCGCGTGATAATTGGTCCCCGTGTCCGCTTCGTCCTTCTTGTCCTTCTCGTTTATATCTGTTTCTTCGGTAACTGAATATTATAAATATTTAAAAAAATTATTTTTAATTTCAATTAAATAGTTTTTATAAAAAAACATATTTCTACTTACTAGTAGCACACACTTAAACTTATAATAATTATATGAAACGAAAACATCAACTTATATTTAAATATTTAAAAATATTAAGTAATTCATTTTATTTTCACAATCAAAATAAATTTAGTTTATAAAGCAAACATTCTAAAGCATTAAATATATGTGTTGTGCGAATATTCGCATATTCTGTTGAATCTTAAATTTATGTACTCGTATATCGCATTAAATAATTATTTTATGGTTAATCTACAGGACACATACCCGGGGGATCTTCCGATTCATTTGGTGGAATAACTTTATTTCCGATGCAATTTTCATCGGCACCTTTCGGACAATTGGGTCGCTTGTTGCAAATCAATGTATTGCTTATGCAATAATTACTGCCACACGAAAACATTCCATTGGCACAGGGGTTTTCTGAATATTTAGATAATTAGAATTCATAAAATATCATCATATCGGATATAAATAATGTCTGAAGTATGATACTATGTATTTAATAGATTCAATAGTTTAATTCATGTAAACCTAATTAAATATAACTATTCTAAAGCAATACCGAACAATTTATAACAGAATTTATTTATTTTAAATGATTAATTAATTATTAGGCACAGTTATGTGTAATTTCCATGGCAGATATTACAGTTATAGTATAAATATTAAAATTATGCCTGCTCCATATAAATGTTGTGTGGTAATTAATCTTCATGATATTACACCGGCAGCAATGTAAGAGTTGTCTGCAACGATATCAGAGGTCATGTGAGGACAAGGACCAAAGGGGGGAGTTGAATTTTTTAACACAGGTGGGGGGGGAGGGGGGACAAAACAGCAATACTTTGCACAATTTTCACATATATAAGGTAGATGAACAACGTAGCATCATTCAGATAACAAGTCTTGTATTTAAGTGACTATAATTTATAGAAATGAACCATCATGTCAAAATTGTTATCGACGTCAACATGGTGACAACAATTCTAGGAAAATTTAATTATTTAAAATCTGCACACTTCTACAAATCTGGTTCTTCAAAGAACGATGCTACTCTTCACCATTTCAATACAATAAAAAACGAAGAAAATAAGACTATCTATATTAGAAGCGGAATCCTAAACAAAAAATTCGGACCATGAGTTTTGGAAAATTCTTGCATTCCTATTGAGATGTCTGACGAAGACGATTTATTTATGGCCATAAATCGTTTTGAATCTCAAGTCAACAAAGAGCTTGACGGAGATTTAGTGCAACCGACATACAAAAATGAAACAACCGGTGGAAGCTTTCGCAAGACTTTACCGCTTTCGATTGGAAGGGCAAAGACCTAAACTCATCGTTTCAATTTGGGAAGGGAAGATATCAATTGATTATTCGCGCCTCTTATTTATATAAAGAGTCCCATGGAAATACGGCTATTAAAAATATTGTTAATTTCAAAGTTACGCAACTGAGATTTTCTGAATGCAAACAAGGTATCTCTCGTGATCTGTCAATGTTTAAATTTAGAGAATGTTAAGCCACATCTAAAAAAAACATTTACTTTTACTTACCATATTATATTCTATTATTCCAAATACTAAATATTTTTATTAAATTCAGAATAAAGAATAAATAAATGTATATAAATATTTATATTTTCAGTAAATTTGAAAATTCAACAATCATATTTGTTTAGGTGGATGAGTTAAAAATATTCCTTTTCAGAGACAACTTTGTGAAAATATTTATCGTCCAAATGAGGAATAATTTTATATTATATGTTATTATTAGTATTGCAGTTTTATACAAGACTTGTTATCAGAATGAACATTATCAATATATTTACATTGAAATGAATTATGATACAAACTGTTTATTATATACTTCTGTTATATATATATCAATAGGGTCAAATATAACATCCTATGGATTATAAAGAGTTCTATTTTATAAAATAATAATATTCGACATTCAAACCAAGCTACTTGACTGGTAAATATTTTCAACATAAATATTAATCTTATATCAAGATTTTGATTACAATAATGAAAAATTATTATTATATTATTTTTTGATGAGCAGAAATGTATATAATCTTTAATTATCAAAGCCAATTAATCATGTAATCATGATAGTTGAATATGAACAAAATTATATTTAATGAAAACAATTGTCAAGATGGGATTTGAACCCATGACCTTCAAGGTTTTAATTCGACACTCTATCCAACTAAGTTACTTGACTGAATTTTTTAAACATAAATATTAATATTAAAAAAAATAAATGTGATAATTATATAATATTTGAGAGGATAGAACTGTATGTAATCTATAAATATGTATAATTAATGAAGAAGTCAGTAATGCCAAATTGAATTAAATATATGTAATGTTTTCTAGTATGGCTTTGACATCGAATCGAGAAGGAATGTTTTCTTTCAACCACTTCATTATTATGGGTTTTATTGATGGACTAGCTTATTTGAAAAAACGGCCATAGCGCTCGCTGTGTATTAGAATGACTTGCTGTACCAATCTTTCCCTCCATAAATATTTTAGTCTATACAAAAGTGCCATCTACTCAATAATATTATGTGTAGTTTCCTGCAAAGTTCTATGATAAGAAATTCTCTGATATATGATTCGAATTATATGGTTTATGCTATCTGTTGATTTCATAGAAGAGTCAATCATATTCCCAAGGTTAGATCTGAGAATACAAAATCTTTAACAGTTTGAATCATTTTCACTACTTGAATCAGAATCTTTATCCATTATGTTTAATGTTTTTGTATAGCCACCCATGATATATTTACATTATGTACACAATATTTATAAGTTTGTTTTTAGAAAAATGTCAAATTTTGATCACTTTCAACCAAAAACGAATGTTGAAGTTTGTGATCTCAATACAGAAAATTTTTGTTGAATTCGATCCAAGCTCTTTCATCATCAAAAAATGGTAGTTATCTCTTAGATTACACTCTACTTACCAGAAACCCACTTAACGGAAACCCACTTACCGGAAAACTCACTTACCGGAAACCCACTAACCAGGAAAACTCACTTACCGGAAACCCACTAACATGAAACCAATGCCTAAGTCTCCAGATTCGATTTTAAACATGTGTGGTTATTTATTTGTTGATTCAATTTTAATATTCCATTAATAAATGTTATTTTTTCAGATAACCTGTAAATTTCATCAATAATTCTTTATTTTTTAAGATTGCCGATTAAAAGTAAGTTATGTCAAAAATTTGTTCTACCATCCAAATTATAACTAGTCAAAAGATGCGTATGTCTAGTTCACTCTAGGGAACAATGCCGCTAATTTAGGAGACAAATCAAATATAATATCCAAAAAATTAAGACGCTACGAAAAGTATATTTCACATTTTCGTATTCTAACACGTGTAATGCTTGATATATCAGCATTTTCAAAAATGTAACTATACCTCCTCATGGACTATTTTATCCGTTTTAATATTACATAGTATAACGTGAAATAACAATTTTAATTAGACAGTTTTACATCGTTTAAAAGAACACGAAAAGTTAACTAATTAGGGAGGTACAGTTCATAAGTACAGAATAATCCACAACAATTTCGGCGGATTTCTAGTCTGGTATGCAGCTGGTATGCTAGTGCATCAATATAGGACTGCAGGTTACGCTGACCATTCTCCAACTGGATCGCAGATTCTCAAGACGATTATAAAGAACGTAAATACCTTATAGTATTCGATTTAACTTGTAACACTATTGATTTTACATTTAGGGAAGATTTGCCTGTAATTGGCTCGACCGATGAAATTGGCCTTTTTTGTAAGTAGATTTCCGGTAAATGGGCTTCCGTTCAGTGGGTTTTCCGTTCAGTGGGTTTTCCGTTAAGTGGTTTTCCGTTATGTGGGTTTCCGTTCAGTGGACTTTCCGTTAAGTGGTTTTCCGTTAAGTGGGTTTCCGTTAAGTGGGTTTCCGTTAAGTGGGTTTCCATTCAGTGGACTTTCCGTTAAGTGGGTTTCCGGTAAGTGGGCTGCCACCATCTCTTATTGAAATAAAAGATTCAAACGATTCAATATAAGTAAAATGATTGAGACAGATCTCTGTACACCCTTACAGGGTTACAGATTTTATAAATCCCTGGTTTATAAATCCGTTCGCAGATTAATTGTGCAATCTTATCATAAATATTTATCTTGACAGGTTTAGATCCTAATATATTATTCCTGAATAGTCTTCGTCTATAACTTCCTCCAACTTGATTAGAATATTTCCGTGCTAGTTTTGATTGTGATGCAATTTTCCGTAACAACCAGAAGGTAGACAAATCTTAATGTCTAATGATATCGAAGCACTTTCACAGTTTGCAGGAATGATGATATTCTCAGCAGAGTATAAGTCAAAACCCACAAAAATAGAAATAGCTAAAGTCGGCAAACAAGCGTTTTTTGGATATGCGATGAACCTGGAGAAATGAACCTGATATAGATCTTTCTGCTTCTTATATGGTGACATTATGCTCACCAAATGCAATAATATTTAAATATAATTAAATGTTTATAACCACCCAGTGAAAAAAAATTACCGCCGCCTTGGTCCTTGACCTCACATGAACTCTCATGTTGTTGCAGAACAACTCTTCATTACTACTTACACCACTAGAATATATTTTTCAAATTATGAAATTTTAAATGTATAGATTTTTTAAAAGTTACTATACATAATACATACAATATTATAAAATATTTCGGGTGTTTTATTTTTGTATCAAAATTTACTCAATTTATAAACCTGAAATTCATCTTTTCAATCAATCGTTTAATAACGATTAATCTGGATTTTGTAATACCGTCGGAAAAGGATTATCCTATTAAAGTAATCCTAAGCGAACCGTTTAACAAACCAGAGTTGGTTCGTTGTTTATTGTAATATATGTGTACAATAATAAAATGTTTCAGTAGACTGTTCATATCACTTACTCATTGTCCCAGCCGTGATGACCACTTCTAGTTCTGGAACTGTAAAAATAGACTCCGCTGCAATTCTTAGGACGACCCGACCTTTGTGGAAAACCAGCTTCTCCTCGTTGAGGTGTGCCCGTCGGCAGATTTGGGTATTTTCTGTAATTTCTGCTTTGTTCTTGCCCGAAACCTTTTTCCTTCGAAAGTTCGTGAATCCGTCATAGAATTGAATATAACTAGCTGAGCAAGTGGTTTTATGTAACTCAAATTTCGCTTTTACAAAATTGAGAAAGACCTGGACGAAGGAAAACACCAGGCAGGAGGTTTAATATAATGATTATCGAAAAAGAATGGCACTGATATAAAATATGTCGAAATATATACATCTCTTATATCATAATGATATTCAAAATAACAAACAATCAACTGAATTATGTTTTATGAATTATTAGAAATGGTACCATTTACTCACATTATACCTATAAATACGCACTGAACTATAACTACGCTAAACTACAATCTATAAAATCTATAATCATTCAGCAATTTAGCGATGTATTACATTTTACTATATGCGACATATCTGATAACAATTATTGGAGAGAGTTACGACTTACACTGTTACGACATATTAGAGGACCGTCAGATGTGTTTAATATTGTAGAATATTTAACTAACTAATTCTCTTTCCAGTAACTAATTTATTCGATATTATTTCTTCCTCAAATATAATACATTTAGACTGTTTTACAACAAGACATAGTTAGATCTTTCTCTTTCTTACTTTATGTGATGAAGGCACGTGTATCTCAAAAGAACATTCGATGTTTTTTTCGTTGGATACATTTGGCATATCTTTTTTTGAGTAAATCCATTTGTCTTGATCCGGATTATTTCTCAAATCAATTTTAGCCCGACAATCTGAAAATAATTATATACTTATCATAGCGAAAATTTGTTATTGAATTTTGATATTGATCCATACAATCAATTTTAATTTGAATGAAAATAAAAACGATATAAATGTTTTGACAATTACCGTGAGCATAACTTGTTTGGTTCTTATCTGAAAAATATTAAATAAAGTATTTAAACGCTAATAATAGATTCAATGAAACAGTTTTAACTTAAATTATTATTTTATTACGTTGAATACTAATATTTTTTGGAAAATCCTTTGAAATTGGGATATTTTCAATTGTCGGTTAAAACATTCACACTACAGCTAATTACTAAAAAATGCGAAAACTTTTCTCCATATAAACTCAGTCATCTCCTCTGTCATAAGCTTTATAATACTTGTCTAACTCTTTCTCTGTATGACCCATCGACATCATCTTGCCTGCCTACAATCTCCGATACATTCTCTAGCTCTCTCCTTCCTCGACCCATCCGTCAAAGTTTGCGTCAGACTCGTGACAAATTAGTCAGGTCAACTCAGGCTGATTCTGGCTTGGGTAACAAGATTTATTCATATTCGGATATAACATGTCCTATTCACACTAGGTACTCTTATGCTCTATCACTTCTACTCTTCTGTATTTAATTATATTTCTAAAGATGCAACTCAAATACCCCCCTTCAGACTTCAGAACAACAATCGATAGGAAGTTGAATATATTATATGATATGAACCATTTGGTTATAGAAATTATATTTTTTCTAATCAAACATTCAAATCGAATATAGATGTTGTGTCTAAATAACAGAATGGTATATTTTTTAACAATTCATTAATTTGGAGAATACAGAAATGAAAATATCAAATAAAATACTACTTATTAAAGGGTTCAAATTTGCAAATAATAATTTCATAATAATAAAATATGTAACGATTTATTGAGATATTCAAGAAATTATATTCATTATTTTATTTCTAAAATGAAAAACGTCAAAATTTACAATTTATATATTGAAAGAATTTATAACTTATTGTTTTCTTACCGAACTGAAATGGTTCTTTTAATTATGATATTTAGGTTGTATTTTTAATTTATTTAAATTCTCTACTGTCTATACACTTCATTAAAGGACAAATTTACCATTGTTAACATAAGAAATTACTGCTTGAAATCCAAGGTCATCAATGTGAGTATCGGAGTGGAACCAAAGCCAAAGGTATCGACCGGTCGAGGTAGTTTTCCTGATTGGTTTACTGCCACACTTCTGAAATAGCAAGGGCGAGAAACCATAGGGACCATCTCGAACTTGGAGGAAGTCGAATTGGCACGTAACATCATTTTCCAGTTTGAATTTGTTGATAAATTGGATAACTACCCGCTTGTTGAGGGGAGCTATAAGAAAAATGAAAATACGCCTTATGGAATCAAATTTAACAGTAAATATAGGGAGTAAGAATCTAATAATTGTGAGGATAATATTTTTAATAATTCTTAGATACAAAAATACACTTTTTGTTGTCACCGATAATAAAAGAATCTTTAAAATATTTTTTTTAAAACTGATAATAAATATTTATTTCTAAATAGTTAAAAAATTCATCGGCTTATTCTTTCGTGTACTGTAAGTTATACTTTTTGTAAAATTTTAATTCAGCTCATTATTTTATTTTTTAATAAAAATTTTCTGTAATTTAATCCAATAATCTTTAAAATATAAAATCGTAGTTAAATTAAATGATTGTATAAATGCCTCCCTGACAACTAAGTGTATAATCTTATGTGTAATCACATAATTGGATGCAATATTTATATATCTATGTGTAGTTCTTTTAATTCTTTTAATCGTTCGAATAAAAATTTTGAAACTATATTGAATATCAATGAGAAAATATAATGTTCCACCTTGAATTATTTTGAAGCAATCAGTAGAGTTGGGATATCGATTGGGGTATCTTGGACTGCTGAATATTTGTTCGTTGAGGTCGCTTTTGGCAGTCTTGACGAAGGCGGCACAGTCTTTGGGTTGTTCCGGTAGTTCAACATTGTCGTCCACTTGGCGATAATCGGCAGCATGGCCGCAGATGTTCTCTTTATTAGGGAGAGGGAGCGAAAGAATAGACGGAAAATGTTCAGATAATTTTTATTATTGGATTAATGTAAAGTATTTTGAAACAAATTTGTGATTGGAAAATACACAAACTTTAATGTAATAGTTTATTTATGTTACCATATGTCAAATTAAGGTCATATGAAAACTTGATTCATGCGAAGAAATTCCATATTGATTATAATTTGTTATGTTTAAGAAAACTATCGTTTCTACAAAACATGCAAAAAAAGAAACAAGACAAGGTGTCTTATATTAACGTAAAAAAAGCATTTTAAATATTTAAATTATTTTAGAATATGTATTTTTTGATTAAATCAGTAATCGACATTTTTGAATGCTGCTTTTTGCGAAATTTTTTATTTTTAAGTTTTAGTTTTTAGATTTGATAATATCCCTTTCAATATTATTCGTTTAATCAATAATTTTTACAACATTAATCAAAGACAAAAATTCTTATTAATCTAATGAAGCTTATGAGTTTTACAAAAATAAATATATATTTAGAAAAGAGCTGATAGTATAGGAAGTGTAGCACATAATCAGATATTAATTGCTTCAATTGATTATTAAACAAAACCATATGAATTACTTCATTAAAGCATTTCTTGTATATTAAAAAAGCATGCATTTTTGCCTTCTGACCAAAAATGATTTCCCCTAATTTATATATATATCAAAAATAATCAAAGCTGTATTTTCTGCCAATTGTTAACTTGAATATTAGAACTCGACTGTAAATCACATCCGTGGCTGACAGCTGTGCACATATTTTCAACCACTTAGGGGTTTCAAAAGGCAAGTTAACCAGACGTCCTTAAAATTTGTGGACAAGGAAAAGGAAGGGTTTTAGAAAATACGCATTGATTAAACACTTGAAGATTTCTCGTACCGTAAAATGGGGTAACTTTGATCACACGGGGTAACTTTGATCACCCTAGGATTATTTTATATAAATGATATTAC
>JAUZNC010019048.1:0-22877 GCA_034780395.1 Vannuccia rotundouncinata
TATTTACTAACTTTATATTTATATATGTAGTATAAACTTTATATAATATATTTCTGTTAAATATATAACAGATGGACAACTCTCATCCATGGTCGGTATTATGAGATGCAAAATATGGTCAGTAAAAATGGGTTAAAACAAATATTATTTATTGTATATACAGGGTTTCAGTTGTTGTAACAATAAAATAAAAAGAAGCAATAAGTGAAAATCAGTGGAAAACATCTGTATTTTAGAACATATAAAAGATAAACAATTCATTCAACAACAATAAAGCAATGGATGCAATAGTTATGAATGTTTAAAAAACAAAAACTTACTCAATTTCTTCTCATTTTCGCAAAAGAAAATCATCTTGTTTTTTGATAGCCAATGAGAGGTCTATGCAAGTATAGCCAATGTTTATGATTATAACAGTACTATAATAATGATCCATATAGAACAAGTGGAGCTCCCTTCCTATAATTATCTGTGAAAAGTTGTGTTGCTACTACAGTTATTGTGTGGAACTGCACACAACACATACAATTATCGCATTGCTGTATCCTTTGCAATTGATCATCACCAACTGATTGTATTGCTACTCACTACATAAGTTATGAATTTGTTTAGAAATTAGGTTATTGATTATTCACATGACCTTAAATAGTCATATAGATATAGAAATACTATTTTAAATTAAAATTAGTATTTTACTAGTGGGAAACTGAAACTACCAGTATATGTATGATTTTTTATTTCCAAGTTATTCAAAAAATCCTAGATATCCACAACATGGTTCTTTTGCACCTGACTTGAAAAATCCAAAACTCTTTTATAGAATATAATAATATACATTGAACAGTATGAAGGGCTAATAACTTGCTACCAAAATTTATAAGGAGCACTATAGTAAACTCAAGGTTCCCATGCTTGTCACAAGGGCAATGTTCCTACAGTAAAAATTGTCAGAACTCGAGTCTCCCAACTTTTGTTGAGTGTTTTAATATCATAAATATTATTCATACTAATTAAATAAAAAATGTATGAAAAACACATAATTTAATGTTCATTCTTAAACAAAAAATATATACGATGAAGGTAGAAATACACTAAATAAAATATAATTTGAAGCTCTTCATGTTAATAACAGTAATATCAAGTTATGGATTAAAATATAGAATAATATATATACAATAAAGGTAACAAACAGTAAGTTTAATTATTTGTTGAGGAATAGGTATAATATTGCCATGTGATTGGAACAATTATTTGGATACATCATAAATAAAATTGCAATAACTTAAATAACTTAACTTAAGTTAAATATTATGTAGAATTAAGTTGAATACATTTAAAAAAAGTTTACTTACAACATTTCTTAGGTTGTAAAACATATTAATATAAGAATATATATATATATATAATGGCTAATAAAGCCAACATATTATCAGCTTTCCTCTTCATGACATTATTAACCAGCCTTTCATTCCCCTTCATTTGCTTTTTGTTACAAGAGGCCTTCTCATTCAACAATCATTCTAGATCTTCATCAGATTTTTTTGACTCTTTGTTTGCCTGATTAGTCAATTCTTGAATTTGCCTTTTCTACTCAATAATTTTATCAATTTCGTTTTCTGTTTGATTTTACCTATCTTGAAGTGGTTTAATTTTCTTGGATTCATCTTTCTAAAGTTCAATTTCTTGTCATAGTTGTTTTATCCATTTCTTCATGTTCTTTCTGTTTGACAATCTTTTCAGTATCCTTTAGAGAACAAGTCATAATTTAGGTAAGACAAAGAAGCTGTACTGCTATATACAAAAGTACATAATTTAGGTAAGACAAATAGCAAACACCCTTGCAAATATATTCTTCTTTCCAAATTCTTCAATTATTTATGTGTATGGTTTCCACCCTGACATCAGAACATTTGTGTGAAATCATGATTATTCTTTAGTGAATGATTCAGATTTGTTCACTTGTATATTTTTGACATAAAACATACACTATATAACACATAGAGTGGATGTATGAGCATTAACAGTAGCTTGTTATAAAAGAGGTACAACAATAATTTAAGGACCAAACATTTGCTATCATAATGAATTTATATACTAAATTTACTATTAAATTTGGTCTGAAATTTATCCAAAACTAATTCAAAAAACATGATTTAATATTAATTTGTGTGCATTTTTTGTGAAAATATGGGACCTGCACACATGCTTGAAATAGTAATTTAACTAATTTAAAAATTGTTTCAGAAGGGAAGACAGCTTAAGATTCACTAACTGGGAGACCTGTACACCAAACTCAAAGCTTGCCAGTGCTTCTGGTACTGGTATCATCAATGCTAGGAGAGTACTGACTGTTAGGTACTGGTATCATCAATGCTAGGAGAGTACTGACTGTTAGGTGGATGCTTGGTGTTACTGGAACCCAAGTTAGCTGAAAATCTGTTTGTATGGTGTGTTACCTAATTAGTATGGAGTGCATGTTTGTTGGTATGATTATGACCCCTTGCATAGTTATGGATACTGAATAATTATACTGCAGAAAAGTATAGTTTGCATCATGTTGACATCCCTAAATCAGGGATGCAAAAAAGATTTTAAAGCCACAAGTACTTTGGGCTAGTGAATTTCAAACTCTACTCGCCTGCCAAAATATGGACTCACCCACCTTCCTTACATTATCTAAACCCAATTTTAAAAAATAAATAAAAATATAAATGTTAGAACTCTAAAAATACATTTATACAGACATTCAATTTCCCTTGAGAAATTATTTTTACTAAATACACCCAAAACGATATTTAATTACAAAATATTTACTTTAATCAACATTATAGAAAGAAAACAATTTTAAAAAGACATTTGATTTTTTAAAAATACATTTGATCTCCCTTGGTTTGTAATTTAGTAAAAAAATAATAGATGAGATCAAACAACAGGGGAGATCAAATATCTTTTTGAATTTTTTTTTTACTTTAATGTTGATTAAAGTAAATAATTTGTAATTAAGTATCATTTTGAGTGTATTTAGTAAAAATAATTTTCCAAGGGGGGCCAAGGAAATTCAAATGTCTGTCTGAATGTCTTTTTAGAGTTCTACTTGTAAAATGTGAGTATCTATCAACTAACTGTATTCTTAATATAATAAAATCAAACAGAAAAATGAGATCAGCCTCAAAATGTCACTATCACTACTAGCATATGCAGAGTAGGAGTAGTAATAAATTATTTGCCAATTATTAGTCATTACTACAGAGCTATATTATAATTTAAATAGTAACAGAAAATGTGATACACTTAACTATTGTGAGTTTGAGTGAATTTCAGCACACAGTATAGTTTCGGTTTATAATTTAAATAGAATACATTATAAAACAATATATTGTCCATCGATTTTGCACACAGTAATGGAGAGAGTCAGTGATAACAATAATTGAATTTGTGTTCACAAATGGAAGATTAACTACTACGTCATACAGTAAGCCATAATATTTCTTCCTTAATAACATGCACTAATATCTGCAATAAGCAGATATAACCATATTTTAAATTACTGGAAACCACTTGCCAGCCAGTCGAGTAGTTTATAAACTTCACTTGCCCAACTCAATTTTCACTCGCCCCTGGCAAGTGGGTGAGTACTAATTGCATACCTGCTAAATGTGTTATTTTTTTACTGATTATGATAATTAAATATTGACATCCAAAATGCAAACAATCATGTTTTGATTTTTTTGTTGAAAAATGAGTATATATTTTGCATCCAGTTGAAGTCAATAGAGTTATTGTACAGTTTGTATACATACAGAAAGTGAATTGGAAAGTTTTTTTGGAATGTAAAAATTGTTTAAACAAACACAAACTTTTTATCACCATGTCAAGATTATTGAAAGCCCTTTGAATAATTAATAAGTGCAGCTAGATAACTGATTATATAGAAATAAAATTCTCTAATAGTATACACATGACTGTCCAGTTTGCAAATTATTAGTTCTCTAACAGCATTTTTGTTCATATACAGAAAATAATACAAATATAGTTGCATAATCACTCATTATTCACCAATGGTATGTATGGTTTGTGAATTTAAAAACACTATAATAAGCAGGGTCAAATAATTATATAATTCACAAACCATACATACTGATAGTGAATAATGGGTAATTATACAACTATATTTGTCTTATTTCATGTCTGTACATTAACAAAAATATGCCTTTTATAGAGCACAGTAAGTGTAACAGTTACAAATTTAACAATGCTATAATAAGCAGGGTCAAATAATTGAATAATTTGCAAACCATATGCATACAGTTTGCAAACCATACATACTGTTGGTGAATAGTGGGTAATTATACAACTATATTGTCTTATTTGCTTTACATGAACAAAAATGTGAAACAAAAACGAGAAGTGTGACAAGCAGGTCAACATCAACAATGCTGAAGGTCAAATAATTAAATATAATTAATTTGACACAAAACATTTTCATGCATAAAACTTTATTTTTTAATTTACTTTCACTTATATATGGTACCACTGGCCTTATTTTATTTTGGAAATTTTTTTGTGAGTAATTCAGATAAGTTCAGCATATGGTTTGTGAATGGTTTGATATAGAAATATTATTTGCCAACCATTCATATGGTTCACAAACAAGATAATATTAGGTATACAAAGTAATTAATGTATTAAAGAATGCATAAATTATGTACATACATAAAGCACATTTATACAAGCAGAAATATAAACAATCAAAGTAACAAAAGATCCAGTTGCTTTGCCTTGATCTCCAGCTGATTTTCCTTCAAGTGCAGTCTTCCCCCTTGATCAACAGGTGGCTCTCCTTGCAGTCTAATCTTGCCTTCTCCACTTATAGCCTCCTCTTCTAAGAAATGATGTCACAATTTTTAGTTTTTTTGCAGGGGGCACCACAATTAGGATCACCTTGGGTAATTGTGATGATGAGGTGTCCAGCAGGTTAACTCCTCCAGACACACTTTCATAAGGTCACAGCAACTCAGGCCTCAAATTCTATGAGTTCCTGGGATGCCAGTGGTCCACAACTCATTTTCTGAACACTTCTCTTTTCATCAGTTGCCTTCTGCTTTACTTTAGACTGCATGTCTGCATTCAAGTGCCTACTAAAAAGACACTGAGATCATTGGTAAATTGCTTCATGTAGTGCTTCTTTTTCAGAATTGGTCCAGTTTGGTCTTTTTGATAGAGTGTTGATCAATGTTATACAATGATAATAACAGATTTGAAACATTGTTCTAACTGCTCAATATATGAATAGTTGTGTATGTTTACAAGGGCATAGAAGGACTATTATTGGCTTTAAAAGTTTTACATTAAATTAAAATTATTAAAATATTTGTGTATAATTTTAATGGAATTTTCTTAATTTAGACTATAAGAGTAGACAAGGTAAATATTTTGGACCAAATCAATGAGTTATTTGTCAACCAATAAGAAAAGCTTTATTTTACAAATGCTCTACCAGCATTTTGAGAAACAATCTTTCATCATGATGGTATGATAGTGGTAAATTTGCAACTTGCATGCTGCAATTTGTATAAGCTTTGATAAATGACCCCCTGATTGGTAAAATGCATCCAACATATTGATTGGAACAATGAAAAAAAGCATACAAATATTATTTTAATGACAAATCTCAATATACCAGGAAATTTCCATGACAATCCATGACTGTATGAACCCTGTTTATATATAAACAGATGGAACTGCCTAAAATATTGTGTACATAATTGCCATGGGAAAAAGTCAGTTATAATATGGAATGCAGATTATGCCATATTTAGCAGACATATCATATAAAGGCATTAATATAAATAAAATAGTATGATTTACACATTTAAAAACATTTATTTTATAATAGTTAATTTTAGTTGCAAATTTGTAAAAAAAATTGTGTATTATATTGTAGCATTTATTTGTATAAATAATAGCAAACAATAAAGTATAAAAAAGTATTAATTTAAAATCTGATTAAAATCTTATATAATGTATACTAGCCAAATTTGGCTGCAAAGAAATGCATTTTCAGGCAAAGTTGGCTGCATAGGCTTTTGATTTTGAAGAAGATTTTTAAAAACATAACTATAAGAATTGACAGCATTATCACAAAGCTAATTTAATGCTTGAACTTTAAATTGCACAAGTATAACTATAATAAAAACTGTCTAATAATTCTGCTTAAATTGGCTGTTGTCCCTTACTGAAATTTATATGATCATACTAATTGGAATTTGTCTGCAGCTTTCAGAAAATTATTTAAAAGATGTTTATTTTATGAAATAATCATTTAATATATAATTCCCAAAAAAATAGGAATCCAGTTTAGCATAAAAAATTAAATTAAAAATAAATAGTGAATACCTCTTGAAATACTCTCCATCCTTGCAGAGAAGACGATCCAAAAGAAAGGAAATTGTTTTTACCATCAGTAGATTCCTTTTCCGTAACAGGTTTTGATAAATAAGCTCCCATTTCGTATATTAATTAAGATATAAGAATAAGAATAAAAATAAAAAAATATGAAAATTTAAGAATGCACGATTTTTAAAAAGGAATGGATATAAAATCGGCGAATACTTAAAACACACTTCAATAAAATATTCAATAAATATTTCATTCATATCGTAATAATGTTTACCGATAAATATACTAGTTAATGACGATATAAATATAATTTTCATGATAAGTTTTATTTTTTAATATTTACAAAGTAGTTATATTATTTTTATGAAAAATGCACAATTTAAAATGACGAACTTTGTAATACGATGTAAGCTAATTTTAAAATAAATAAAAAAAAAACTAAATATAATTACATTAATTGTTCAATAAAATACAATCAGCATATAAATTATATTAAACAGGTACGTGTAAGTAAAATCGTAAATTTCTTGGTATGATGTTATTGAGAGATTATATCAAAATATTCTTAACTTTCTATACTTTAATGGTCAACCTTTTTTAGTTTAATAGTTTTTCGTCTTTTAAAACAATATTTGAAAAAGAGTGTGATTTATATGCATTCATTGGCTTATATATAATTTATCTAGACCGACAAACTGATCAAAAAAACGTCCAGAGCTATTTTATTACTGTATACACTTAAAATGTATTAATTATAATTAAAATGAACTCCATTGAATTTCGTATTGATTAACGATATAGATGAATATTGGTTAGTTTTCAATATATATATTAAATACACAAATGGTCTCAATGGTCCGCTATATAATTATGATAGAAATTTCGATTAATAGTCAGATATGTAATAATAATTACCAACTGAAAAATATCATATCATTAAAATTTTGAGATTGTTAACGGGAACTCCGGAGGGAAATTTGTTGTGGCAGGGAGGGTGGGGGCGCTTATTTTTTAGAAGCAACACTTTTTTTTTCACTCACCCCCATCGTACCACTTTGAATGTCCGCAGCTGAGACTTTTAAGAATTACTGTCTATTTCTTTATTGAAATTCGCGTCAATAAAGTCAAGCTCATGTTCAATATTTCCAGAGTTGATGACTTTCAGACGAAAATTTTCCAAATTTAAGCAAGTTTGGAAACTTGGTTGATCGAAGCGATGAGAGTTTGCTAAGATGATGAGATCCAATGCATCAAAAGTATGCGATCGTAATTTAATCTCTGAGTGTTTCTGAATACCACGAAGAGCCACTCCCCATTTCAATCTTGTTTGGTGTTTTCCTCTTCCTCGGCAGACACTACTTATCTTTGTAGCTTCCTCCTTTCTATCATATGCGTCAATATTGTTTTTTTGCGCCACTATGAAATTCGTGAGGAGCACTCCCTCCCCATCAAGGTCCCTGGCTAAATGTCTTATTTCCCCTCGTCCGTCAAGTTATGTTCGAATACAATGCATGAACATGGGAGTTATAAGAGATAATTAATTTAGTGCCACCAATTTCAATCAATATGTACTTATATTTATAGTTGATTTTTAATACATAAATATATATGCATATAAAGGCTATTGCTAATTTTCAACTTTAAATATATAATATCATACTTATGCAGGTTCATAATTTTTGAAGCATTATAACATTTTGCTAATAACATAAATCATGTGGAAGTCCGAGATTAGATATTGAACGAATAACAAAGACGTTACAAAGGTTTGTGCTTCTCGGTCAACCATATGAACGTAAAAATTATGTGGTTACAACTAATAAAAATTAAGTAAAGTTGAAAGCTTCAGTCCAATTTAACTGTATATGATTGCCTTATGACGGACTATAAGACTTGTGTTGCTTTAAACGAATTGTTTAAGTGTTCTCTTGAATCAGTATAGTATATTCGTAATACTTTTCGATTTGAAGACAATTTAATGATACTAATAAAAAGAATAAAGGTAAAATATGACTATTTTATATAAAAAATAGTTTTTATTTGAAGTATTTCATTCAATAATGCAACCCTAAGAAACATGCATAATAATATACTAAAAGTAAACATCTCTTGCTTATGTTGTGGGCAATATGAAGTTTCATTATGCAATAATTGAAAATATAATAATTTTATTTGATTATAAACTTCTTTATTAAATAAATTTCCGACATTACGTCGTGTTTACGTGTTATTGATTATATTGAATATTGATTATAAACTTCATTATCAAATAAAATTACTTCATTACTAAAAAAGTATTTATTTTAATAGGGAAAATAATGTAAAAGTTACATAAAATAACGACATTTTCACTGATTTTCGAAAGATTTAAAAGTTATTTACATACAAAATGGCAATAATAATTAGAAATAGCTACTGAACTATACTGTAAAACAAAATACTCCAAACTAAAAGTGATGTATGAGAGTTATTTACAAATTGGGAATATTTTTGAATAAACTATTCACGGGGTAATAACAGACAAAATATTAGGACAGCCTACATGAAAGTATAGAAAATATAGCAAATAAATATTACCTTCCAAAACTCTTAAATTGATACATAATGAAATGAAAACGAGATAATATGTCACAAAATAGTGTCAGTAAAGGATAAGTACAATATTATATAGAAATGTTCCAAAAATATAATTTACAACAATGTGCGTCAATAGGTAGTATACTAATGTAATGTGAATATAAGGTTAGTAAGTTTATATTAAAAATAGCATAATAGAGTAAATAATGAAGAAAGAGTAAAATGATGTGAACAATTGATATATTGATTATTATACAGTGGAAATTCATAATTTTTTCAAACTGTTTGTTTTTGATATGATTTTCATTAATAGATCTCATAACAATATTTCACATGCCAAAATAGGAAATAATGATACGTTGTAATTAATTGCACAATTTCAAAACAAGCAACAAACGGTAAAATATGAGGTGCAACATTATTTACATCTTTAGAAAATGCATACAAAAGCTGAGATTTAAATTGTGAAGTCAAAGTGGAGGGTAGTTCATAGTACTGTAAACTAATTATATCATACAGATGGAATTGCTGAACCAAATTGGCACATGTCTCAAAAGGTAATAATATTTTTTTGGTATTAGGTAAAAATCAATTCCCAAAAGGATGTACATTGGAAATGTTGTCAATACAATATGAAAGTTTTGAATAATACCTAAGTAATGAATTATACAGTAAAATAAAATATCGTCTCTTAGAAAACTTAGACAGTGTGCTTTACGAAGGTATCATCTAACAATTTGCCCGCATTGCATCTTTTCTTTGGGTCCACCACAAAACACAGCTTGAGAAAACTGTGCGCATCCTTGTTCATTCGGCCATTTTCATCTGATGGTTTTGGGATGAACGGCGCTTGTCCTCTACCCACCTGGAAAAAAATACTACTTGTTAAGTTGTCAGTAGAATATTTCGGGATACGGAATAAAGTATAATATAGATTGTTTAAAATTTGAAATTTAACATCGAACTTAAAATTCAAATGGAAAAAAGGTAGATACACTAAAACTTGTCTCACGGTAAAAATGATAGAATGACGAGTTTCTAATTCTGACCAAGGCATTTTACAAGTAATCATCTCGAGTACAACACAACCGAGAGACCAGACATCACATGAACGACCATAACTAGGAGAATCTTTACTCCCCGCGACACAGACCTTAAGCGAGAAGGAAATGGTTATATAATACATAAATAATAACTGTAGAGAGTCTTGTCTCACTTCTGGTGCCATATAATGAACAGTGCCAGTGAGCTCAGTAAGTTCACCCGTCATAGTTCCCGTCATATCACAGAGACGAATTGCAGTACCAAAGTCGCCGAGTTTGATCATGTCAGAGATCTTGTCAGTGTCCCATATAAAGATATTTGACGGTTTGATGTCTCTGTGAACAATTCCCTACAACATACAAAAACAGAATTTTTACAACAGCGATAGATTTACAAACGGAGTGAATTAACTTATTTAATCACCTTAATTAAAACCTCACAAGAATAAAATGGAAAAATTGTTATTGATTTTACAGATATGTTATTAAAAATTTCAATTTTATTTGAATATCAGTTAAATAATATTAGTTCTATAGTTAATTAACACAATTGTCTATTGAA
Organism: Vannuccia rotundouncinata; assembly: GCA_034780395.1. Taxonomy (NCBI): domain Eukaryota; kingdom Metazoa; phylum Platyhelminthes; order Proseriata; family Coelogynoporidae; genus Vannuccia; species Vannuccia rotundouncinata. The sequence continues at coordinate 10,582 of JAUZNC010019048.1, forward strand.
TAGTTATATATTCATAGATGAATATAACACAAAGTATTCAATTTAGCTGGTTATGCGACATTGAGAAGACAATGACGACTCACAGCTTCATGCAGATAGTTGACAGCACTAAGCAGACTCCGGGTATAAGTCCTGATCATCTCCATGGGCAGTTCGTTCTTCACCAAGGCTGCCAGGGTACCACCATCACAGAACTCCGTGAAGATACGGACCTCCGATCTTGTCGTCTCTATGCCAAAGTAGCGCAGAATGTTACAGTGGTTGAGAGCGATAAGAGTTTCTGTTTCATGGATAGAGTCCTCGACCAGACGCTTTTGTCTTTCACGATCTCCCTCTTGAAGCTTTATCTGAATGGTATACCACCGACAGGCTAATTATATGAAAACGTTCAAATAATTCAGGAGTATTAACTCCTAAATGAATTACAAACAGCTAAAATTATTTAAATATATTCAAAAGTAGTAGAGAAAAAGTCTCACTGGACACACATTTTAAAATGGTAATAAAATTTTTTCCCGAAAATTTAATTAAGATCGTTAATTGTTATAAAAAATAGTTTTACGGCTAATTACTTCCCTTAGATGATATTGCAGGAATATATTTGGATTCACTACACACCTCCTTAACAGCCATGCGCTGCCAGGTGTCCCGGTTCATAGCCGAGTAGACTTTGGCCTGAGTGCCGCTTGATATCATCTGAGACTTGTGCCAGTGGAAGGGAACCTTTCGTATTTGGAAGTCGGTAGAGGTGACGTCTGTCTGCGGGTATTCTATCACATGACCACAAAGACGCTCATCACGGCCTATTTTTGACCTCTTAAGTTCCAGTTCAGCCAACTTGGACTGCATGTGTTGTCGATCGATGCCTGCGAAACAAGAGAAAGAGAGATAGACAGTTAATTTCAATCAACGCTGTTATAAAAAGGAATACTTTCGACTTACCAGGAGTGTAGGAAGTATCACAATCTTTAGTGAAGCTAGTTCCCTTCGAAGGGAAATTTCTCTTTAATTCATGCTCTAATCCACTGGTGTCCATCTCCGAATGAGAATCTAATAATAGATAAATAAATGTCTTTATATTACAACAGTGTTCTTTTCGCATTAATAAATAAATTGAATAGATCATTAATGTTTAAGCATAACATAATTTTTAAATTACATACAAAAATGTTATTATTATAATTAAGGAGTAAAAATCATGTACTGTATATTAATAATCAATAAAAGCATTTTGTCAGGAATCAATTCTGTTGAACAGGTCATTCACAATGTAAACATTTATTATAGAATACACAACAAAAGCCTCACATGATTTATCGCCATACAAAGTTTCTCCTTTGGGCGAGGATGCTGAAAAAGAGAAAATAGTTGTAAAAATCAATATCAATTTATAAAATCAATAATTTTAAAGGTTGAAATGTTTTAAACGAACTTTTTTATTATAGTTAATTAACAGCCGTGGAAAAAATATTAAATAATTATATGCTACACCCAAAGACAATATCAATAAATTAGTGAAGCAACATTTAATCATAGTTTATTACAATAAAACAAAAACAAAATATAGACATAGGACACTGACGACGTACTTAGCTTCAACGCAACGAGATACGAAATAATAATTATCCAAAGGACTCTAAACTTATTTTTAACTAACATTAAAATAAAAAAATATTTTAAATAGGCGACTAAGATATCATAGTATTATATACACAAAGTCAGACTTTAAATTAGTGCCATCAATAATATTCTTAATTGAAATACTCTCAACAGAGAGAATGAGTAGACAAAGGGGGATGTGAATATAACACAAATGTGAGAAATGGGCGCTTTGTACCACCAGAAACAGTTTGACTATTTAATGTAGTTATACAAATAAGCAACAACAGTGAAGAGGAAAACTTGATCAATATACTCACCTAATATTTTACCTAATTCAGTCACAAAACAAATCATGGGCAATATAAAAGAAAGTAACTGTTTTTATTAATTTAAAAGCTACATACATACATGCACAATACATTTAAAAACAAAAAATAGTAGAATACATTGTGTATATAATTTGAATTATTTCCGAGTTGAATTAGAAAAAAGTACAATTTAAAATATATATATATATATATATTACAAAATTAATTACATAATAATATTATATACTACTACTAAATCAAATTAGTTATATAACATATACACTGTATAATTAGAAATAAAAATATAGTAATATTCGTACCAAATCCAGGGACACTGTATGATGTGTTTAGGACAAACGGACCACTGGAATCTGGAACAGGAGGGTCTTCTGGATGGGATCCTTTCCGTCGGCCTGTCCCTTGTGCAGGTAAACCGACCTGTTCAGACACAGAACGGCCATAACTGGGGCTGTCTGCTGAATGTCTCCCCTCTCCACCAAGGGGTGTCCCAGTATGAACAGTGCTGATGCTCAGTTCCTCATCCTCCAACACTGTAGCGGGGGAGTTACTGGTCGTTCCTAGTCGAGCACCTCCACCTGGGGCCCGCTGATGACCTGTGCCACCTGATGATGCGGCACTGCTCCCGGAGCGCCCACGAGCGTTGTTGCCAGGTGGTTGACCCACAAGGAACATGACGTAGTGGTTCAACTGGTCTTTGAACTTCTGTGAGTTACAAAGAAGGGAGTCAGAGTATAATAGTAGGATTAGCTCGAAAGAAGTTATCTTTATCAAGCTCCTACCGCCCACTGTTCTTCTGATATCTCAGCTATGGCGGCAGGCTGGTTGAACAGATTGCAAATGAAATCACAACCATCATTGGCCCATCGCGGGATCTTCCCGTGACCAGAGTCGTGGTGCTTCATCGCAAACTGCCGCCACATCTCAAAGAGCAAGAGCAGAGTGGGCATGAGGCTGGCCCAGCCTGGGGGTCCTGTTGTTAGTCGAATCAACTCCTTGAAGTAGGCGAAACCTACCGAGAAACAACTGTCCATCGCCGAGACTACACTGTCCTTGTATTTGCCTTTGCAGCAAGTATCGACAGATTCCTCTTCGAGCATGTTCTTCACAACCTCGAGACATTCCTGCAGCAAGACATTCACGACAGTCAATAAACACACCCGGGACTGGGAGCTAGGGGTGAAGCTTTGTCACTTACATGAATCAAGGTGCCCAATGCATGGGCTCGTTGCTGCAATTCAGAGATGGCTTCAGCGATACTTTTGTGACAGGCAGTCTGAGCATTCACCACGTGCACCAAGTCTTTGAAGTCGGCCAGAAATATGCGCAACTGCTGGTCCAAGCGGCGTCCATTGCGAGCCATCAGCATGAGATTTGTTGTTTCAATATGGGAGAGGGTTATCATGTGGTCCACACTTGAACTGATACAGAACCGCTCACCCTTCCAGTCTGCAAACAACAAGAGTGTTGTCAATGGAGACGAGAAACCTGCTGCCATTGCCTGACAGTAAAACTATTTTATTTGAAAATAATGATAACTGTTTTTTAAATTGAATGAAAGTTTTTCGTTGCAAATTAGATTTAAGAACTCTAATTCATGATTAAATTAATAGTAATAATAAACAACAGAATATTGTAAAGATTAAAATACTGAAATTAACGAAATTGTCTTTTGTTTATTTTTCCGGTTTTTCTTCTGTCTATAAAGAAAGATGACTCGAGATAATCTCCACTTGTAATATTATAGTGACAGTAAAAAGTACATTAATCGTAAAGTTTAATGGTATAGACTTCATTCGACCTTGAATGAACGCAATGCGAACGTTTTCTTGAATGCGTCATGGAAAGTTAAACCCCCTAGCTCCCGCCTGTCTTCATCTGACAGGCGAGTTGATTCCACCTACCCCGGCCACAACAACACCAGTTAAAAAACATAACTATCGCATACTAACAATGTATAAATGAAGTGTACAGTGAGCAATAGGAATGCGCCGTATCCAACATTAGCCGTAAGTATGTCAACACACGTATTAATAGAACTTATGAGTCAAACCAAGGCGAGGCTAAAATCCTAAAGTCTCCTGAATTGAACGTGTTGCCCTTACAGAGTCGGGGGCGGCGAATGTATAACAGAAAGAGAGAGGAGAGGGAGGGATAAACAGTTGTTATTGAGGAATTTGTCCTTCGACCTCTTGTCTCGACTTTTCCAAAGAAGAAAGATGGGGAGGAGGAGGAGGAAATAAATTTTTAAATAACAATTATTTGTACTCTTAAATCTGTTGCTGTTCCTGCAAAGATTTGATGTAATATAGTTATTGTTTGTAGCGATGATAGCATATAATTGAAAGTGGGAGTTAAATACGCCTACACTATGTATATTACAAAAAAACAGTCAGAATATTTTAAACTAGATCCATTGTAAGAATGAAATACTTTAATATAAAACATTCTAAATTGAATAGTATTAATATTTAGCTATCAAAGAATGTGATTTATTACCTTTGGGGTCGCCCTTGATAATGAGCAGATAGTCACGGGCCGACGATTTCTTGAGAACACTGGAGTCGTCTTCTGCCATCCCAAATATGGATTGGAGAAGATCAGAGATGTCATCAGAATCCGTCATTTCTTTGGGCACAAATATACCTGAAACAGAGAGAGCTAATTAATAAAGCGACATTCTCCCTAACCTCACAAACCACTTGACGAACATTCGAAATTGATAATGACCTTGAAAAACACACAACAATCTCACCATAACTAGCTGGTCCCACTGCAGAAAAATTATCTCTGCTGGCCTCCATCGTCAGACAAGGAGATTCCTCTCCGCTTATTCCAGCAAACTGAGCCTCGGCTTCGATCCCGGGGCCCTCTTCAGCGGTGGTGTCCATCACGATGAGCACATGACCGGTGGTGTTCAGTTTTTCCAACAGGGTGAGATAGGGGGTCTCATCCTCCGATTGTTTCAGGTCAAGGTCAGCTGCAATGGCTAGGTCCTGACGCAAAGTCTTGGCGTAATTGATTGCCTGAAAATATATAGTTAGTTGAGCAGGAACACACTTTCTCCCGGCTAAAACATTAACCGACCTTGAGCATCCGCATCCTCGTCTCATTAAATAAAGTCTGCTGCTTCTTGAAGGCGGAGGCGTAGACCTTGTGGTAGCCGGCCGTCACTGACGAAGTGCCGGATGATCGATACTGGCTCACCTCACAGGAGGGAGAGGCCCTGTTAGACGTTGTTCCTGGGGTGGTCGCTTGGGCCCAGATCTGCACGATCACAGATGGATTAAGAAAAAGAGATGATGAGAATTCCAGAGGTGCAGTAGGTGTTCCATTCGTGATTGGTTTCCCAGACAAATCAATAATTGTGCAATAAATTAATGTGTAAACAGAAAAGTTGCACAATATACAGGGTTCCCAATTTGAAATTCAAGACTCAAATGTTGATGAAATATTTTAGTGTATGCATATCACAGTAATAGTGTTAACAATCCTTTTTATATACATAACAATAAAGAAAACAGATATTAATGTGTTAAATGCATTGACTAAGTCTATGGTGAAATGAGTATGAATTTTGGAATGAACAAGTCCAGCCGATGTATTATTATTTTATACTAAATTATACAAATTGACACGATAAGATTAAAATTCAAAGGGGATTCAAGGTGCATTACATAATATATGACAATTATTGTCTAAATATTAAATCACGATTGGAATAAAACACCAGTTTTGATAGAGCAAGAGGAATTACCAACCTCTGTTTTGTCCAAACTGTTGTCATCCTCCTCCTCGCCCAGACTTTCCTCATGTTCCGTCACCTTCTTCCAGAGCAGTTGCTGTTGATAGTTCACATTTTTACTGAGATCATAACCTATCGCGTCCAACTGATCAGTAGCCAGGTCACAAAATCGCTTAGCCGTCTCCGCTTTTCCGTCTCGAATAAGCGGGGCGTACTTCTTGACGAACTTCCAGGACTTCTCGACAGCGCTCTCAAACGTGGGAGCCTCCTGAACAGTTGTTCAAAATGGTTCATTACAACTCTTGATTGCAATGAAAAGAGGCACTACCAACCTTCAGTTTATACCCACGACTCATCAACGTCTGCAGACACTCGAGGTACAGCCGAAGCATGGCGTGTAGGTCGTTCTCGAAGGCGTCCAGCTCGTCCTCCGTTGAGTGGGCGGCCGTTACACAAGAGGCGAGGTGTGAGCGGTAGAGTTGGCGGACGTGAACACCACACTTGAGCGCCTCTTTGCACTCGCGAATCACATATGGCAGGGTTGGCAGTGACAGGTCCTTCACTCTGCCAGAGAGGGGTTGGGGGAGCCGGTTGCAACTACACTCTCAAGACAATACGACTCGGGTTGACACGACTCACTTGTCCTTCTGCTGAAGCACGATCTTGAGGCACTGATGAACAACATCGAGCGGAACTCTGGCCAAGAAGACATACTGCGGCAGGAAACTGGGCAGACGCATCGCCTTGAATTCATCAGACCAGACCCCGAACCTGGAGCTCTCCGGCTCTTTCAACTGACGGGTTGAGTAGTTAGGGAAGACCAGCTGGTTGGCAGTGGAGGTTCCTATGGCTACAGATCAAAGAGAGAGAGAATTGAGGCGACCCCAAGAGAAAGAGAGAGAGATTAGAGATACCTGGTCCACTGGATGGAGTGAAGGCGGACGAGGAGGAGGTGAAAGGACCTTGTCCACCAGTGAGCGGAGTTGTTGCAGCTGGGTGGCCGTTCTGATTGCCGTACTTGTTCCTCCACTCCTGCCGATTGGAAAGGAATGCAACAGAAATCACTCAAGCGTGACACATGAAGTAAATAAGTTAGACGACTCACGGTAAAGGGCACCGTAAAAGGGGGGTCATCAAGAACCTCTGCGTTCCTGTCCTCCTCTTCGTCGCTGACTGAACCGGCGCCCTCGACCACCGGGTCTTGGTGCTGATGGTGGTTCACGTGTGATGACGCTAGAGGTTCTGGTTCGCTCACATAACGTCTCAGGGAGTTGACGGCCTTCACTGGTTGCGGCCGACGAAGGGTGTCAGCGTAGGAGTGTGCCGAAGAGAGTGATCCACCGTTCTATAGGCGAGAGAGAAAGAGTAAGTATTGATTACACTAATTAATTATTGAATGTAAGAAAGTAGCAAGGAGGAAACCCACTGGTTTCTGATATCTTGAGAGTGATTTGTGGGCTTCCGGCATGACATGATGTATGAGTCGATAGAGATTGTCCATTATCTTCTTCACCGTGAGTCGTTTGAGCCTGCTTTCCGCCCAATGACGGTAGAGGGTTTCCCGATGCTCACTCTGACTGATGTCCAGTGATTCCAGGGAGTTGCAGGATTGCAACTGTTGATAATGGGAGAGGTGGTTCCCTGTTGGATGGGATAGAAAGGTTCACATAATGACTCATTTAGAGCACAGAAATTGAACTGCCTTATAATATACATTGACAGTTAGTTGAATACATACACACCGCTTCTTTCCTTGCTAATTCAAATCCAGTCTATAATAGCTTTCAATATCTATAGCACCTTTCCCTGTTAATTCAAATCCGGACAACTCATCTGCCTGACTATAGCTTTCAATATCTATAATAGCACCTTTCCTTGTTAATTCAAATCGGGAAAACTCATCTGCCTGTCTATAGCTTTCAATATCCATAGTACCTTTCCTTGTTAATTCAAATCCGGACAACTCATCTGCCTGACTATAGCTTTCAATATCTATAGTACCTTTCCTTGTTAATTCAAATCTGGACAACTCTTCTGCCTGTCTATTGCTTTCAATATCTATAGCACCTTTCCTTGTTAATTCAAATCCGGACAACTCGTCTGCCTGTCTATAGTTTTCAATATTTATGTAATTTTGTTGGTTATAGATAAAAGACCCGTTGTTTTTTAACCGCCTTTATATAAATTTTTCATTGACAGAATTGTGACAATAAAAGGAACATTTTGATGTTTGCAGCACAGTTCTACTTGGACGTGTTCAGTTATATCTGATAACATTTCTTTATTTTCTAATAGCATGAAGCTTAGAATCATTCTTCGTACCAAACTATGAATACAAATATCTATTATTTAGAGTGAAATAGTATAGAAAGAAAACTAGATGAATGATACACACCACTGGCATGTTTACTTCTCCGGTCAAGACTGGGTGAATTAGAAGCCGAACTGCTAGTGGCTGGAGCCGCAGTGGACCCCTGCTGATGTGGTGGATGTTTCCGCAGAGAGGAACGCCCTAAGCGAGCCCGTGAAAATCCCGTGTCCGTTGCAAGTGAGGAATCCTGAGTGCTGGGAGGATGTGGCGATATTTCCCCGCCACTGAAAAACTGGTTGTCCGGAGGCCTAGTTTGTCTAAGAGAGAGAGAAAAAGAATAAAGAGTTCGCTAATAAGTTTTCTCAAAACATCAACAATTCCACGACTATAATCTCACCCAGAAAGGCTGTGTATGGAAGCGGACTCCTCAGCATCACTACAACTGGTAGGGTAGGTCTCATACGGAACGTAGATGACACTCAAGCGCTGCACAGCCAGCTCTTCGCTAGTTGGAACGCCAGTTCGGTTACCACGACAACGCACACGAACATCGCCCACTGCTGCCCCGTTGGTCCCGGCTGTGGCCGATGTCAGGCCCTCTCGACCAGCACCTCCGGCTTCCCCCACGGCGACGAAAATGGCGACAACGGAGGTGCAGTCCTCGAGTCCAAGTTGTCGACAGACCCTCTGTAGATGGTCGTTGAGCTGGCGGACGATGGAGCGCCAGGAGTAGAGAGTTTGGAGTCGTGATTGAACCTCATAGCTGCCGAAGTCTGGACAAACATCGACGAGTTTACTAGATGAGGAGAAGGCGGATTCCAGCTGGTTCACGCGACCGATGATTTCGTCTACATGCCTGAGAGAGAGAGAGAGAGACAACGTCAGATCTTTGAAATCAAACCATCACGTCACTAAATAACGTCTTGTGGACAGTAAACTATACAAACTCTTCTATTACCCAACATTTGTAGCTAGAACAAGGGTAGATGTTTGCAACATAAAATAATACACATTCATCGTCGATAAAGAAATATACTATAACAAAAGTGTGTCTCAACACAGCACAAGATCGAGGCGTACGTGAAGGTTGGCATCGGGAATTACAACCCCATTGATAAGTTACAGGATCAATGATACCATTGAAGATAATCGATATTGTATAGAACTAACTATGGACTCTTAGAAAGTTACAGTTCATTAAAGAGAGAGAGAGATATATTGTGAAAAAACACGACTGTTTACAACTGCGGATGGAAGAATCTATTTAAAAACATTTAGAAAATTTTTTACATGTTAGATTGTTTCAATTTTCCATGAAAATGATAGTTAGATAGAAATCTGATAGAATCTCTTAAATCAACACTTTTAAATAACTGTATGTTAGACCATTCCTACAAAAAAACAATGTTATAAACTTTCTTTCGGTGGAATATCAAACACACGAAAGGGATCTCACGTCATAGCGTGCTTCAAGCCGTGCAGGTACTCCTGGGTGATCCGCAGCTTGTCCACACTGCTCGGCTCTCCAGGCATCACCGAGGCTGGTGGTAGTGGTGGCGCGTCTTTCAAGCGTCCCTCCTCCCTTTCAAACGAGGCAGCCTCCAACTCAGGAATGCCAAAGTCGAGTATCTTGCCAACGATAGCCGAAGCCTTGGCCCGCTGCTTCTCCAACTCGCGGTCCTTCAAGCCGCGCACCTTCTCCTGCAGTTCCCACCACATTTCCTCCGCGTTGAATACTTCCCCAGACATGGAGCGCACTGCACCCAGCGCGACCCCCTGGGACTGTTTCCTCGCCTTCTGCTCGTACTCCTTGTCACTGCGCGTCTTGTCCAGCCGTGACGGAAGGTTGAGTCGAAGCAGCGCGGCTAGATTGGTCACGAAGTCCAAGCGCTCCTTCGGGCACACGGACATGAGGTTGTAGAGTTCAGCGCCCCCACCGGAGCTCATGGGGTCCACTCCAGAGATGGAACGTTGGAGTAAGACCCGGGGGTGGGTAGGGGCTTCTTTGAGGGGCCCCGAACTGCTTGCCGCGACCTGGCCTGGATTGTGACTCGTGCTGAAGGCGGAGAAAAACAAAGAGGTGGAAAAATACGGTCAAAGATGTTTCAGCTGACTTATTCCTATGAAAAAACACATAAATTACGTAACATTGATTTTTTAAAGCCTCCATGTAAAAATAAAATTTTTAAAAATCCATCAAAGCGTGCACCACAAAGTATATAACAAGTTGAATAACTGACACACCACCATTTACGTAACTTAATAATGCCATAGAAACCAAATTGACAAAAGTACACTAAGATAAGGTATTCTAGCATAATAATTATTGGAAATAATAAAAAGCTGTGCGTGAATACACATTAATTTGAACTTTCACAATTCATTAGAAACTCACCCGCGAATATTCAACTTTGCAAATGGTGTGCTATGGTTATGCCAATTTCTATAAACAAATAAAACGTGTAGCAATAATAGTAGCAGAAGAAACAAGATCTGTTTACAATCAAATAATAATAAACGGTTATCAACGAATTATTTATGAAGATGGTCTGCATCGAGGACACAACACAAATGATGGCATCCTTGACCGATTTCACAGCTGGATAACTGAAGAAATGTTTGCTTGATAGCACAGATACGGGGGGATCACATTCCTAAAATTCACGTGTCATATTAGGCGGCAACAAGCTCCAATGATACAGAGGATGTGTCACCAGATAGCGGCTAACTGCGCAAATGTGTGGACGCTCATCGAATTGAATTTATAAATTAAATTCATAATCGTAATAGTCAATATTTTGAACTTATTCCGGGAATGGTTACAAACAAGAACTAGATAATATACGGATTCAATCTCTGGCCATCATTACGATGCTATTCTATCTAGGCATTTAGATTTGAAGAAAGATTATAGTCACTCACCCAGGTCCTGGAGGACTGAACGCATCATTAGCATCCGTCCTTGCGGCTCGTTTCAAATCACGATCCCGATTGCGTTCCTGATCGTTTTCACGACGTCGTACTGAAGGAGACAAGTCCATAAATATCAAAGGAGGTCTTTTTGATCAGTTAATGGTTTATATACTCTCTCAACTGAGTAGCCGCTGGTTGGTCAATAATCGAGCACGATAGAATATGCTAGCTACAACGGCTTGCATTATATCGGCATAAGTCTACTGTTTATTATGCGTGGGCAATGCATCCAGTCTTGCACAATACAAAACCACTCTAGGCAATTGTGTATAAACAATTAGTTGTACTATTCCTAGTGAAATTCTTTTCTCAGAAACTATGTCAAAATATTAAAAACTAATCACAGTTAAACAAATAATGATATTGCAACCCTTTGTGCGGAATCCAAACGCATGGATAAAACCCTATCCAGGTAAATTATACTCGGAATAACTTTATTAGTATGAACAGAACCATTTGGACCTGCGGAATATCACAATAATTCTTTTTCTCAATTTGCAAGCGACTAATTTTAGAAGCGAAATATTTCTCACTGCAGTCTAACAGAAAATGTTTGACACTCCAACGTGGTGCAATATGAATGAAACTGAAAGCAACAGTTTCGAAATGTTAGATAGACCCTTTGTTTTCATTTTGAACATTATAATAAATTGATAATTAATTAATTTTCATTGTAGTGATTCACTTTTTCAACACAAACAATAAATTATCGTATGTATTGGGCGAACTATCATTGTAACATAATATCAGTAGCAGACTGCCATAATCCTAAGAAAGACACTTTTAATTTCTACAGAACAATAATTCATTTGTAATAAAATTATTATTAAATAAAGAAAAAAAATGGACTGCAAAGAACTACGGATAGTTTAATTCGATTTATCAGTAAGGAAATGTTTGTCAGAATAAATTTATTAGCCTCGCACCCTGGAGACTTCATCCAGCGATGTAAGTAAATCAATATATCTTAAAAGCTGTCAAATATAAGCAAAGCATCTATATTGTGATCTCTTCCAAAATGGAATATCGATTTCTTTGCCAGACGAAATAAATAAAACCGAAACTTTTATCGACCAAAATTATTGCATCCCCAGGTTCAGTATTATCGAGTGAAAGTTTACCGGCAGACGTTTTGACTTTGGTTTGGTCAAAGTTGGGTGTCGAGTCATCAGATTCATCGGACATCTTACGGTCAGCGCCAGAACCCCAAGTCCTCCGACGTCGCACTGGTTGATCTGAAATCATCAAAGCGATATATCAAGTTATGAGCTAATACCGGTCCTTATCTATTAATAACAATATGGTTACAACTGAACCAGAGAGCAAAACTCAAACACTA
>JAUZNC010019059.1:0-25792 GCA_034780395.1 Vannuccia rotundouncinata
CAGCAGATGGATAGTATTTTTTAATGTCATTTGATAGAAATATATGATCAAGAATAGCAGATCCACGAGTAGGGTTAAAATCCCTAACTTCTGGATATTCCCAATAGGAGCTATCTATTTCAAACTAGTAAGACGATGGTGACACCATACTTATTGAGTGAGAGGACACATGTTGAACTTATATTCACTAACTTGTGCAATGCTTATTTGGACTCTAGGGAGTCCCCTACACTGGATGGAATTGTAGAGAAACTAATCTTCTAGCATAAACTCTACTAATAATTAAAATGTTCTTCTCTAAATTAGATAAAACTGTAGCAAATCTTTGATAGGCTTTTAAAACTTGAGCTGGATCCGCAGCCACATAGGGATCCAAAGGGATCCATAGACGGGTTTCATATTTGCATCACGCTTGCACATGCGGAAGTTGATCTGGACCTGAACCCGCCTGTCAAGCTTACCTGTGCCCCCTGCTGACACTATTTTTGCCGTTATTAAAACGCTTGATGATCTTGCTGATCTGGAGTATAGTTTCCAAGCTCCCTGTTCTTCTAGTAGTTCCAATATTGACACTGTTATTGTAGATGACTTTATCAATTCGCTGCCTCATGTGGAGCAAATCTCTTGTTATGAAATATTGCCTCTCTCTGAGTATTTTTATGAAGAGCACTATACCGACGAGTCTCTTTTGCCCTCTGGGGTTCTTAACTTTCTTACTAAGCTTTTTATTCGAGAATTTATTTTTGGATCAGCCTGTAATACTGGAGCGGATCACCCCCTCCGGATCACCTCGAGGTTTCGCCTCGATCCATGGTAACTTATCTCCATTATCAAACGGACACTCTATCGGATGTCTCGGATTTTGCCTCAATTAACACCTTGGAGCGCCCGGTTTACCAATCTGGCATTCCGATACCGATGCCACTGCCGCATCGACCTCGTCCGGCTTCGCCTCTGGATGTACCTGAGAAGGAGAAACTTGACTTTGACCAATGGGCCAGTGATACTTGTTTTGTTCTACCGTGTCAAAGGCTTTTGAACAAACAAAAATACCGGACATAAAACCGACTGCATTAAAACAAATAATACGGCCGGTTCTATCGCATAAACGTTTAAAGTTGAAGTTATGTATTCTATAAAAAGAAATGGAATATAATAGAGCCTAGGGAAATGTGAGACTGGTTCACTGCGAGAGCAAAGGCCAGCAGCGTTCATGGCAGATGGAACAAAATAAAATATTAAATGTTTAACGCGAGAGATGGTGCCGGCGAATCGGACAGACAGGTTTACCCGGTTGAGTCGCCCGATCACTCCAGTATTGTCAGTCACGATAACATCTCCGGGGAAGCTCGGATTGTTGCTGGGTCGTGGCGAAAGGTACTCCATTAGGGTTCATGCCGGCTATTTGTGTAGGGTCGCGTCAACTGTCCACACCCGAGATGATGGTGTAGGTCCAAGAGCCTCGTAGTAAGGGGTTACAACTGTATCCCAAATATAGACGGAAAAATCGTCGCCAGACGTAAAGCTAAGTATAACCCAGCCGGTAAGTAGTGGCTATATGGGTAAGATACCCCCGGCACTTCTGTGATAACCACGAGTCATGTAGGAGATGACGCACGTAGTCCAGCATGCGTATGGTTGTGTCCCATGTGGAGTGTAAAAGAAAATACATTTGTGTCGCAAAATATAAAACTGAACCATATAAATGAATGCGATGAACGGAGATCAACTGAAATTTAGCCAGATTAATTCCGAATCCAGCGAACCGAAGTGTCTCAATGAGAATCGGCACAAATTGAAGTAAAGTTTCCTTTGAGGCGATCACAATAGTGTCATCTATATGAATCCACGAAAAAAAGAGTTACGTGTTCTCGTCTGAAGCACAAGATTTAGACTGACTATGAGGGATCTTTGGATAGATCCGGTCTCCTTGTGTGAATATACGCTGTATGCGAAGCAAGAGCCGGTCGATGAGAGAGAAGTTCGACTACTAGAGAGAAGTTGTACTACCTTTGACACGGTAGTACAAAACAAGTATCACTGGCCCATTGCTCAAAATCAAGTTTCTCCTTTTCAGGTACATCCGTGGGGGTAAACCGGGCGCTCCAAGGTGTCAATTGAGGCAACATCGGATACATACGATAGAGTGTCCGTTTGGTAATGAAGAGAAGTCATCGTGGATGGAGGCGAAACCTCGAAGTGATCCGGTGCGGGGTGATCCCTTCTAGTATTACACGCTGGTCCAAAAATCTATTCTCGAATAAAAAGCTTAGTAACAAAGTTAAGTGGCCCAGGGAAAAAAGAAACTCGGTAGAGTGCTTTTCGTACAAATGCTCTGAGAGAGGCAATATATCATAACAAGGAATTTGCTTCATAGGAAGCAGCGAATTGATAAAGTCATCTACAATAACAGTGTCAATATGCGAACTACTAGAAGAAAAGGGAGGATGGAAACTATACTCCAAATCAACAAGATTATCAAGCGTTTCCATAAAGGCCAGAATAGTGTCAGCAGCGGGCACATGTAAGCTTTTGTATATTGACTATATATTTATTTAATTATAATATCCTTTATGGATAAACTATTTTTTCTTATTCAAATTATGCGGTCAAATACTTATGAAAAGATAAAAGATGAACATTGTTAAGAATTTAACAGCGCTTATTGAAAGTAAGAGAAGCAAAGTATTTAAAATGTTACACCAAAAAGCATATATTTTGTATAATAATTATAATATAATTATTATTATAATTTGAATAATTTGAATAATAATTATTATTATTGAATATAACATAATTATTATTAATATTTTTATTCTGATTACAATATTTAGTCTGATTAGGTTGCTCAAACAGCCAGTGAAGGCGTTTATTCTTTATTGGATCTATTTATAAGTATAAAGTTTCAGTGGTTATATTTGTTGAGTTAGTTAAAATCGTTGAGTCGATTCGTCTTCGAAGAATAGGGGTGTGGGGAGTATCAGTTTTAAAAGTCCACGTCTTCTTATGCCTCTTCAACTGGAAAGGGGCATCCGGAGCGGAGGAGAAGAGCTTATGAAGCCTGTTGAGGGTTTATGAAATCTGCAGACACAGTGAAAAGACCTGACACGCTTGTAAAGTCCCCCTACAGCATAGAGACATCTTCTCAAAGTTGTGAATTATAATTGTCCACCTCTTTATCGCACATTAGAAAGGTGGAGTTTGTTTTCGCACCCTCGATTGCTTGATGACGGACTTAGACTATCGTTAAGTTTAGACTCGCTACTTAATCAGTATCTGCATGCTGTCGGATATAGATCCCGTTGAGTCGTAGTAGAAATTGATACTTCCCCGTACCCATATTTTTGATCTGCATAGAATTTCGGGTCCAATCGAATCCAATGTCTGCATTCTTCCGAAAATGTGGCCAGAATCCAGGACTGTACAGGAAAATATCTATCAAGTAGCCCCGGAGCTTCCCTTGAATTGGAGAGAAATGTAGATAGTTTTATTAGCGCCAGTGTCTCCACATATTAAATTTCAGAGGCAATATGGTCCCGCAATTCGTCAGCAATGTTTCTAGAGGCTCAATATAAGGAGGACTTTATCGTTAACAGGACCCCGATGGTTTGTGAAGATGGGGCTTATGAAAAGAAGAGTTAAATGGATATATTTCTCCTTAGAGTGGACACAGCGATGAGGTGCGGGATTATAGGCTGAAATGTATGGCGGACCAAAGCGTTCATCCTGTAATCGTTTTGAAGAGGTAAACCTATTTCTTAAGATGTAAACCTCTATTTTAAGATGTATACCTCGTTCTTATGAAAGAGGTTTACCTCATAAATTATAGGTTTACCTCTTAATATAGAGGTAATACTTCTTAAATTAGAGGTTTACCTCTTAAATATTTGTAATTCTTAGTGCTTTACTGGCTGAACCGTTTGGTACGCCATGGAAATATCGCATCAATAATAAAATCGGATGAAAAATCCATGATCAGAGTGAAGAGTAGACCGAGAGATAGAAAACCATCAGATAGATAGCTCTCAAAAAATGATAATGGAAACAACAACTCACACACTTCATTATATAGGTTGAATTTTGCTTACTTCAATCTTAATAGTCGAAAATTTAACACAGAAGGGTGCAAGCAGCACATTTTTCATTGCTTTAAGTTCAACTAGCAAGGGTGGGAGGGGGTAGAACAAATGGTTATTTATTGATTATCTATTTGGAAAAAAATTTGTATCAAATTGATATATATATTATTATTATTTATTTGAAAACAATTTCTATTTATATTTCAATTTAAAAAGTCATATTCTAATTGCAAATATTTTTAGTATTTATTTATGCATTAAAATTCTACTCGACAATTAGAAATCAATGAATTATTTGATTTATTACATATAGGTATATATTATTTATCAGATTGTTTAAATTTTGATTGTTTATGATTACTAAATACATTTCTAAGCTTTAAAAAAATAATGATTTTATGCTAAAAAAGCATTAGAAATATGTATTTGAACTGTTGTTATATCTAACGTATTATTATCATAGACATTACACTATATAACTACAACTTAAACTAAACGTTTATACCCACATATATATACGTAATGTCTATTGTTATAATTATTGTAGATGTACAGAATGGTTATGAAAATTGACATATCATTTCATCCAAAGAGATTATATAAAGTACAACTATCGTTTCAATCGTTTATATCGTTATAATCCTTTCAAAATATTAAAATGGTATTGTAATGACATTCTTATAACCGTTGTTATTAGGCCAAATTGGGGCACCTAACACAGTTTGATCATACAATATCGGATTAATCAGATATTGCACATTTTTAATGTATGTTAAAAATATTATTAATATCAGTTGATGTTTATGTGCTATTATCAGTGCTAAAGTATACCAAGAATTAGAGGAAGAATAGTAATGGAAATTACGGAAATATTAGTTTTTTAATACTTTATATTTCAAACTCTGTCGAGGCTGCGCAACAATTCACATTACCAAAAAACCGTTTTTGAACAGTAATTATTACAAAAATGTCTAGTTTGTGTGGTGTCAATATGTCAATATTGTGATCCACAAAACTCTACCAATTTCTACCATCTAATTTTTCAAAACACTTGATTATTTATTTTTAAATATTTACAAAGATAATTATGTACTTATATTTCTATGTAAAATTTCTAGAATAATGTATATGGTTTTTAAAATTTTAAAAGTCTATATTCACTATAATTGTTATTATTTATAATATAATGGAGAGAAAATCAAACTTGGTTGCATGGGCTGTTGCATTTATTGGTGTGTTCACATCATTTATAGTTAGGGAATTTTACTTTAAATACAACCATTTTCTAAAATGCATTTTTTGTTAGTCCAGTAGTTTAATACAAGCATATGATTGACAAATAATTATATTGAAAATCTTACCCTCCACATTAAGTTGGGCTTGAAACTTAGATGTCATTTTATAATATGGATCAAACATGTTACAAAGGTAAACTCCTCTGTGTTTAAGAGATATATCATTTATTTGGAATTTCGAAATACCAGTAGCAACGTTTCGATAAACAACTTTGAATGATGTATCAACGGCTGTAGATTGAATGCAAGTGTTGTTGTACATAAAACACGTAGCAATTTTGAATTCAACATTGTCAATCCGAGTAGTCCAAATATGCTCGGTAAAATTTGAAGTTGAACAAACAAATACAACGGAATCTCCAACCGACTTTGTTATGCTAACTGGGCTTACTCGACCTTCAAGAGTTCTTTTATAATCTAAAACAAATTATATCAAACACATCAATGCATATTTATTAAACAATAGAATACTTTATAATAAATGATATGTACAACATTAGAATAGTCTATCTATAGATCATTTCAACAAATTTATGTTCCTTAATTGTAAAATTTGTTATTTTATATCATTGCATGCATTGTCATCATCACGCACCGAAGTATAATACGAAATACAAAGTAGGAACATGCATATGTATTTAATATTATATAATGATTACACTAACTATAACAACTTATATTGTGTATTTAACATTACAGTAATTGATTTGTCCATTTTTAATGTTTTGTAGAATATTTAATAATCTAATAAAACTTATAACAACACAATGGAGTTATATATGAAGCGTTACTTGGATCCATATATTTACTTGGATAAATTAAATCCGACAAGCGATTATTGTAAGAATGGGGACATATATGAAATAAACTATTATTTTATTTCTGTATAAACTATTTTTTTGTAAAATAATCTTTATAGTGAAATTATTGTTGTTATTATTGCGATTTAAAGTGTTGATATTAGTTATACTGAGCTAACGATTATCTATACATAATCCATTTAAAAATATATTTTTCTACATTTAAGTAACATTTGTTATATAGTTAAACCTATATAATTACTATATCCTAAACTAATAGTCAATCAGTCTAATGAAAATTGAACTAAATAATAAAAAATAATATACTATACAAAATATTTAAATATATTTCCTGTAGTATCTAGTAGTAATAACTAATCTGAGCTGAGATGCGTTGTAGTAAAGGTGATCTGTTGATGTAAAGTTTCAGAACAAAACTTAAACATTACAGATGTTGAAGGAGTTATGTTTATTATTTACTTTCAGAGGATGAATATTTTCCAAACATACATCTTTACTGATTTTGACCTAAACAATCAAATTGAAATGTTCTTAGTTGGGTTTATTACTAAATTACAAATTTAAATGAATGTAAAAGTAAATGTACGGGAAATTACAAACATTTCTGTCTATTTTGTAAACTGCATACAGTAATAGTGATGTACTTCTTTGAATAAATATGTGTTATGCTGAATACCAGACATTATGTATATTAAACCACTTTCCAAATGAGTATGACATGAATAAACATTGTGATTCTTATTATATTATTTACTGGAATTATATATTTTTTTATAATTGTTTTTGTCTAAAATTGCGCTATTAAATATAGTATTTTAGTATATTACTTAGTAAACATTGCGAAGTTTTAATATCCAAACATTTGTTTTTATCATTTATACACATTTTTATAATTTTTCAGAAGTATACATTTAAAGTTCATATAATAAATACGCTTTTTTCATGTGATAACAAAACATTGTAAATGTAATTACATACACAATACATACACTTAATAGTCTTACCGACATAAAGACTTGCGATAGCACTTCCCAAATTAGTTTTTGAAGAATTGTTATAAAAAGTTTTGCATCCAATGTTTCCTTGAGTTTCTGGTTTTACAGCGTAGATTTGAAGGTGTGAAATTCCAAATGAATTGTTTCGTACTACTATGGCGTAATTTGGATCGTTTATTTTATTTAAAGGTTGATAGCATTTGTCCTTCTTACAAATGTATATTAATTTATCATCGTTGTACCACTCATGCCGCAAATTTAAACTTGTATGACACTGAAAATTTACTTTACTGAACAGTTTAGCATGTAAAACTTTCGGAAACAAATTTACTGTGGAACCTGAAAATAACAAAATTTTCATTACATTGTATTTTTTAAAAATTTGTTATTGTTAATATCACAACATGTTAATGCAAATTAAGTTTCATTGTGTCAATTTACCAATTCAATAAGGTATCAAAAAATTGATTTTCTATACACTTTTTACACGCTATCCTGAAAATCAATTATAAATCATTTTTTTAAAGTGGAGCATAATATTTTGCATTATTAACAATTCATTAACACAATTGTAATTATATGTAAAGTAGATTTCACAGAATAGTTTTAGTTTTAGTAGGATAATTCACATTCTTATTTAAAAACTAACAATTTATTTATTCTGTTTAGCGTCTAGTGTCTTCACATATTCAACGGATTATATAGTTATATATGTTTGATTCAGGAGTATTACACACAAAAAATACGTATATGTAGACTTTGTTAATAATCATTCACTAATACCATAGTATGACTGAAACAGCTGATCAGTATATAATGACCAGACAGATTACCAAACTCTTTAAACCACAAAGGATGAACACAAAGGGAACTGGGTAAGTCCTTCATATACATTTTTTATAAGCCCGTGATAGTAAGCTCGGACTATGGCTGCTCACAAGACATCTGGCACATCGACGAAGACTTCCTGGCTTGATTTTGGATAATTAATTGTCATTATGTATACATACATTTTAAAATCACACAATTTTCTAGGAGTATCTATAGGTTTTGAAAATGATTTTACTAAATCTGATTTAAATATAAAAGTGTTAAGTTGGTTTGATTATCAAAATATTTGGCTATATAATTAAACAACAATGTTAACCCTGAATATACCACGACAAATACTTGCGTTGTTTACCAGTGGGGTCCATATGGACCCCAGGGTGTTTATACAATATAATATTATTTATAATAATTATAAAATATATTAGTAATACATATACATAATTAGTTATTATTTTAGAAAAAACAGACTCAATTACATAATTAAAAGTAAATGTATTTGAGCTAGGAGACAAATAAATTCTTCTTCAAACCATAATTTCGTCGGTAACTATTAAAGAAATCAATGAACTCCTTAAAAATATTCTCCGAAATAAGGAGTCTACTCGACAATCCCTCAAAATTCCTCGGGTATTTGTTTGAGGACACCAACAAAAATATATCTGACTTAGAAGCACTACGCCATGAAATATCCAAACTCAAACTAAACACCACTGTAACAATCAATGGACCAACCACAATCTCATCCATTTTTAAAAACAAGAGTAACTGCACAAACGAAGTTAAGAATGTTAAGAATGTTAGATCAAGAACAGTAGTAGGGAAGGGTTATATCCAAGCCAACCCCCCTCCCATATTTCCCCAACACCTTTGCTAGTTAAATTATTTTCCGCACCTTTGCTAATTAAATTTCTGCGCACTTTTATTAGTTAAAATTTTTATCCAATAGAAGTAATTCAGAGTAAATTTTTTTAAGATCACGTGACTTTTTTTTAAAAAATATTAATTTTAAAAAAAAATTTTAATTTTCTTATTTTATTTTTTAACATTTTTATTAATAACATTTAATTTTAATTAAATAAAAAAAATATTGTTTTGATTATTTTTAATTTGAATTTCCAGCGAAAAATGGTAGAAAATTAAAAATGGATTTAAGTCTTAAAACATCGGGAAGATAGCTTAATCGCTCCTTCAAATTATTTTCCTTAATTATTAACAAGACAGTAATCGATTTCAATAATTTTAATGACTAATAGTACTATATTATCTATGGAGAATTTGATTATACTATTTAAAAGTTGATTAAATATAGTCATCGATACCTGATTAGCACTTACTGATTTTTACCAATACTTTGATTTTTAGCAAGACAGTAACAGATTTCAATAATTTTAATGACGAATGTTACTATAATACATATGAAGAATTCGATTTTACAATTAAAAAATGGAAAAATTTTTGTTAACGATACATGATTGGTACTTATTGATTTTTACTAATACTTTGATTTTCTTCAAGACAATAACCGTTTCAATAATTTTAATAGCTATTAGTACTATATTATGTATGGAGAATTCGATTTTGCTATTAAAAACATGTTAAATATCATCATTAATACCTTAAATATTGTCATAAATACATGATGTATACTTATTAATTTTTACCAATACATTTGATTTTTATCAATACAGTAACGGATTTCGTTAATTTTAAAGACTAATAGTACTATATCGCTTATTGAGAATTCAATTATGCTATTAAAAACATGATTAAATATCATCTTCAATACCTTAAATATTCTCCTCGATACCTGAGGTACACTTATTGATTTTTACCAATACATTTGAGTTTTATCAAGACAGTAACGGATTTCAAACAATTTTAGGGGCAAATGTTACTATATTTCATATTACGATTTTGATTTTTCTTTTGAGGTCACGTTACTTTTTAAGGAAATTTTTAATTTTTGAGGGAAATTCAAATTTGTTTAGTTTAATACGCGTTATTTTTAGGCAACTTTTATAGTAGTATTTTACAATTAATAACACGTGAATTTTTAAAAAAGTAATTATTTTTAGCGGGTAATTTAAATGTGTGTAGTTTAATATGCGTTATTTTGTTGCTATGTAAAATAAAAATCATATGAATTTTCCTATGAATTAATATTTTTCGCGGATAATTAAAATTTATGAAGTGTACAGCAAATTTCTAATATACTTTAAAATCAATTCATCTATGAGCTATATATTTTCAAATCTAGAAGTCATATTAAAATTAAAATAAATAATATTTAGGTCCAGGAGCCAAGCCTAAATTTATCCTATTTCTTATGAGGGCGAAAATTGTTAATTTAGGTAATTTAGCAAATTTTAGTAAATTTTATTAGTAATTTAAATTTATCAAAGTATATAGTTCCTTACTCAACCCACGCACAAACGCACACGCACAATTAACTTGTAATTTTTCCAGGAATAGACAACTTTTATTTTAAATAGTAGTATTTTACAATATATAAATCATATTGATTTTAACAAATATACCTTTTGTAAATGCACTTGACGGGAATTTTCATGATTTTCAATCATTATAGTTGTATCCTCTAACCACGCCTCGTCCACGTGATATTTCTCAGATAATAAAAGTTTTCTGCGGGTGTTATTAATTGACCATACTCCCATACAATTAAGTCACCCTTCGAATGAGTATTTTTTTATTTATGTTTTTGATGATCATTATATTTCACGCTTTTCCTGTTTGGGTCATCTGTATAATTTATTAAAACTTATGTTATGAGAAAGTTTTGGATTTCATTTTAAAACTTTGAAAGGGGAGTTATTATAATTTTTTGAAATTTATATCTAAATTGGTTATATTTACATTATAATAAAGTAATACAATTTCTTATTACTAGGTTTTATATAATTAAAAGCAATAAAAAAAATGTAATTCCTTAATATCTTTAATTATTATTTTATCAACATTCATCATATTTTACGGAATTTTAGCGAGTTTTAATACATTTTATCATTGCTAAAAATCCATAAAAATCATTGAAATCCATAAATATCCTTTAAAGTCCAAAAATATCCTTTACAGTCCCTAAATATCTTCAATTATTATTATTTTATTTCCATTCATCAGATTATTATGAATTTTATAATCATTTTCACATTTTATTGAATTTTATCAAATTTTAACACATTTTATCACTGTTAAAAATCCATAAATATCCTTAAAAGTCCCTAAATTCCAAAAAAAGTTATACAATGGTTCAATTTATAAAATCTCCCTTTAAAAGATTCAAATAGGACCCCAATTTAGGTAGCCGGCATATGATTGCCATTATTTTGAGAATATTTCCCTCATGTTAAGATTATTGCCCTGTTTATAGGAGCTTTGTGACCAGTTTTGTGATCATCATCTTCACTATCCTCATAACTATCTTTCGTTATTTACCCACTTTTTCCCAAATTTGATAATAAAATCCAAAAATTGACCGTCTGATAGCATCCCTCTGCACTGAGACTTTGGAGTTTGCCGTGGACTCATTTTCCCTCATTTTTTTATACTTTTTAAATATTGGTGCTAGTTGACAGTCTGAATTGCATTGTTCGAGATATATAAACCTATACAGTTGTTTCGATTCAACGATTTTATCGAGCGAATTTTGTTCAATTTGTTTGGGAGTTCGCTCTTTCAATATGTGCTTGACCATAATCGATGTAGGGAAACAGGACAGTTTTCTTACACGTTAAAGATTTTTTATTTTATCTTCAAAGCCCACCGGTGGATTTTCTACTTCTTCCTGGCTATCATTTAATTTATCAGTCAGCTTTTTCTGACACCCAGTCATCAACGCCAGTCATCTGACACCCAGTCATCAACGCCAGTCATCTT
Organism: Vannuccia rotundouncinata; assembly: GCA_034780395.1. Taxonomy (NCBI): domain Eukaryota; kingdom Metazoa; phylum Platyhelminthes; order Proseriata; family Coelogynoporidae; genus Vannuccia; species Vannuccia rotundouncinata. The sequence continues at coordinate 11,916 of JAUZNC010019059.1, forward strand.
TTCCTCCTGTTCGCTAGTCATATGTTGCGGCCTGATTGCATAAATTGTGAATATTATATTATATAACATACATATATATTAATATTATTATTGTTTATAAACAAAACTGATGAAGATTGTTTTTCCCTAAAATTATCTAGAGACAATATGGATATACGATTGAAGCATAACGCCAGCATGATTGTTGCTGGACCGACAATGGTTAGATAAGACAACATTTGTAGAAAATTTACTAAAACATCGAAATGTAATGTTTACTAAGGAATTAGGAATAGTGCACGGGTTATACGGGACAATTCACAATCCTCCAAAAGTCCTCAAACACAGAAAGACCTCTTATAAGACCTCTGGATGTTGTGGTGATTGATGATTTAATGGAGGAGACAAAATCTTCACCGTCTATCAGTTTCCTGTTTACAAGAATGGTGCATTACTTGCCCTGCTTTGTAATAACAATCATCCAGAATGTTTTCCAAAAAGGAAATGAGACTCGGACCCGATCTCCTAATACCCAATACTTGGTAATGTTTAAAAATCCACGAGATCCCAGGAAAGTTTTACATCTCGGTCGTCAAACTTTCCTGGGAATTCCAAATTTCTCACTACAGTCTTTTAGGATATTGTTAGTGATAATCCCTATACCTACCTATTTCTTGACTTGCATTAGACAACTTCTGACTACTTTAGAGTTAGAAGTCATTTTCTACCGGGTGAGGAACCCCAATATGCCTATCTAACACCTGCGCAATCGCACAAACATAATATTTGAGTATCATAATATGAGTAACATAATACTTGAGAAAAAGCATCCAAAAGATGCAGCATGGAAGGAGATTATCAACTGTTTCGATGATTTCTATTAATCGATGAAGCTAAATATCTAGAAATGGAAACTATGTATGTCAAAGAAAATTAAGAAGAAACGGCCCATATGTCTCCAGATTTAGAGCATAAAAGGTATGTTTACAATCTACAGAAGGGGATACAAAAACACAGACGTGAAGAAAAGGAACGAGAACATCAAGGTTCTCCATCAGCAGAACCGACACCACCTTTACCGTCTACTCCATTTCTACCGCCGCAAACTCATCTTATCAAAACAATTGATTTATTTCCAAAGTATTGTAGAACCAAGGCTCACTTACTATTTCATTTTTTTAATTACTCATAATGTCAAGTTGCATAGATATGGACAAATTGCTGAGGATGATGGACATTTAATTAAATATTCAAACTTACCAGACTAGATTCTATATGTGGTAGATGGACGAATAAAAACTATACCACCTATATATTGGATGGGTTAGATATCTCGAGATTATCAAGAAAAACAAAATTACCACACAGCTCATTAGAGGTGACTAGAAATTACGATTAGTAATACAACAACAAAAAGTTACACTGCCAGAGTCGACAATTCAAAGACAAATGACACCTCTCGATCAACCAACTCAATCAACTTCAGACTATGAATTATCGAAACCATTGTTTTTGGATGCTCGCATATCGTCCTCTTTTAATTGAAAAACTTAGAATTAAGACAAAACAATAAGTTGAATAATACAACAATAAAAAAGTGCTGAGTAATGAGTTTTTAAACATATATAAATATATTTTAATGTGTGTTTTTATGTGTTTACGTTTTCATGTTTCTATAATAAAGTCAATGTATTTTTTTAAAGAATTAATTGATTTCCTACTTTAAAGTTCTAGTCAGAATGGATAGTCTACTCAAAAAAAAGGGGGCTGGGCATCAGGGAAATATTCTTAAAGCAAGGGCAATTTTCTCAAATCAATGGCAATCTTCTCGAATCAGGGTAATATTCTCAAATTCAGCAATATTTTCAAATTCAGGGTAATCTTTTCAAATCAGGGCAATATTTTCCAGTTCAGGGTAATCTTCTCAAAATCATGACAATCCTCTCTAAACAGGACAATATTCTTAACGAGGGCAATATTCTCAAAATCATAGCAATCATATGCCGGCTACCTAAATTTGGATTCTATTTGAATATTTTGAAGGAGGAATTTAGGAATTTTAGGACTTTAAAGGATATTTATGGATTTTTTACAATGATAAAATGTGTTAAAATTTGATAAAATTCGATAAAATACGAATAATGATTATAACATTCATAAAAATCTGTTGAATGTGAATAAAATAATAATAATTCAAGATATTTTGGGACTTTTAAGGATAATTATGGTTTTTTAATGATTTAAAAAGATTTTTGACAATGATAAACTGTGGTAAAATTAGCTAAAATTCCTAAAAATATGATAAATGGTTACAAAAAACTAATTATAGATATTTAGTAATTATAATATTATTTTTTTATTGCTTTTAATTATATAAAATCTAGTAATAAGAAATTGTATTACTTTATAAAAATGTAAATATTACCAATTAAGATATAAATTCCAAAAATTCATTATAACTCTCCCTCAAAGTTTTAAAATGATATCTATTACTTTTTCATAACATGATGTATTAATAGATTATACAGATGACTCAAACAGGAAAAGCGTTAAATTTCATTCTCATCAAAAAAAATAATAATAAATACTCATTCGAGTGTTGACTTAATTGTTTCGGAGTAGAAAACTTTTATTATCTGAGAAATAACACGTGGGCGAGGCGTGGTTGGAGGAAGGGGCTGTGGGTGAGAGGATACAACTATAATGTGATTGAAAATCATGAAAGTTCGCGTCAAGTGCATTTACAATAGGTCTATTTGTTAAAATCACTGATTTATTTATTGTAAAATGCAACTATTTAAAATAAAGATTTTCTATTCTTGGAAAAATTACAAGTGGGTGGTGCGTGTGCGTTTGTGCGTGGGTTGAGTAAGGAACAATATACTTTGATAAATTTAAATTACTGATAAAATTTACTAAAATTTTCTAAAAAGTGTTAAAATACGCACGTTAACATGTGGTAAATGTTTATAAAATTAAAAATTCTCGCCCTCATTAAAATTATGAGAAATTTGAGCTAGGCTACTGGACCTAAATACCATTTATTTAAATTTTGAAATGACTTATATATATAAAAAAATAATATATAGCTAATACATGAATAGAATTAAAAGTATTGGAGACTTCATAAATTTAAATTAACCGCGAATAAGTCTTAGTAAAAATCAATAAGTATCAATCTGGTATCAATAACAATAATTTATCAAGTTTTTAATTGTAAAATCGAATTCTCCATATGTAATATAGTAACATTCGTCATTAAAATTATTGAAATCTGTTAATGTCTGGCTAAAAATCAAAGTATTGATAAAAATCAATAAATGCTAATCAGGTATCGATGACTATATTTAATCTACTTTTAAATAGTATAATCGAATTCTCCATACATAATATAGTACTATTAGTCATTAAAATTATTGAAATCGGTTACTGTCTTGGTAAAAATCAGTGAATTGTTAATAATTTAGGCAAACAATTTGAAAGAGCGATTAAGCTGTATTCCCGATGGTTTAGGGCTTAAATACATTTTTACTTTTTTACCATTTTTGGCGGGAAATCAAAACCAATTATTTTTTTAAATTAAAATTAAATTTAAATAATAAAAAAATATATATATATATATATTTTTTTTTAAATTTAATTTTTTTTTATTTTAAAAGTCATCCCAAAAATTTTAACTCTGAATAAACTGGAAAATAAATTTAATTCTGAATTACACGGAAAATAATTTAACTAGCAAAAGTGCGGGGTAAAAGTGCGAGGGGTGGTGGCTTGGATATAACCCTTCCCTACTACTAAGGACAAACTGAACAAGAAGTGAAAAGAAAACATATTATTATGTCATGTTTTAACCAAAACTCGTCCACAGACGTCGCACAACTCAAACTATCCATCAACATAGAAAATACACAAATAAAAACAACCAAAACCAAATGTCATGACCCAAATTCTTTGAAAGGGACTTGGATTTCTTGGAATTCTTGGATTTATTTGAAATTTCTTTCAAAGTGACTTTCAAATTCGAAACACTGGGCAGATAACAAACCCCATAAATTTCTGTTAGTCATTACAAGAGAAAGGAGAAATAGATAATTTCTTGAAAGAAGCCACATAACTGTGAACACTTGGTAAATGGAACGCAGTTTACATAAATCCTAACCTTACATGTCCCCAGAACAAGGTTCAATTCCATCTTCGGTGCGAACTCCGAAAAAATAATCGAACACTCGAGTAAGAATGGATCATCAAACACAGTAATTGAAAGAAATGCCCAGTCAAAAATTAAAATTCACAAAACACACAAAATCTTCCTTCTATCCTCTTAACAAACATCCGATTCATTTGAAATAAAACCCATGATCTCTCTCTTAATATCAAATAAAAAAGTCCTTCCCTTGTAGGAATCACAGATTATTGGCTTAACCGCAACATCCCTTCCGAATCCTTCCGAATCCTTCCAATATCACAACTTTGACTTATTCCGTGAACAAATTCAGGTGGTGGCGTTTGTGTGTGGAGTCATCAATCAAACATAATGGATATAATTAAAGGATAATCACATTACCTAAATGTTTTGAATACAAAATAACACGTCCCTGGAATTCAACCGACAGCTAACTCTGGAAAATACATAATGAAATCACCCCCTGGCTCACCTCTATTAATTTATATAATTACATGTATTAACCAGCCTGATTTTTACTGATCTTTGTTGGTTAAAACACATAAAAGGACCATGTTAACTTCAATATAGGATACGATTTTTACAAAATTATGCTAAAAATAGCTAGGAAACAATATAATTATGTAGTCATCAAAAATCAAAGATTAAAATACCTTGTCTCCCTAGTCAATATATAAATACGTTACTCAGAGGTATAATATATCCATGCAGTTGTATTTATTATGTTTGTTAGTATTCTAAGTTACACTTGTATCATCAAATCTTTTGATTTACTCTCAAGTGTGTGAATAAAACCCTTATTTTTTTGTATTTCATATTTTATTTGTAATACTTAAAATACTTAAACTTTTAAAGTAGTATTTAATACATATCTTAATAATACAAAATAATTAATATATATATATATATTTTTATATATAGCCTTCTTAAAAATATATACATATAGGTATATGATAAGTGTAAAACACCGTAAAACATACACCCTCATGTTATGAAGAGATAATTGAAAGAACAGTTTACATAGGTAATGCTTATCTTTCATTATTTCAACCATTACAAAAAATACCTTTAAAACCATGAACAATTTGCATTAATATAATGGACAATTGATTATTAAACGTTTTATTCTCCAAAAACGTAATATGTCACATCGAAATAATTATACCTAGTGCATTATTAAAAGTTAGTTTTTTTAAACACTTAAAATGCAAATGCAGTATACTATAATATTACAAACCAATGAAAGTGTTTAAAATAATTTATACCTTTATCTTCACATTGAAATGCATTCCAGAACAGTGACAGCATTAAAATAACAGAGGTCATCTTGTATGCCATTCCGTTGTATTTATATGTTGTAGAGAGCTGTGTATATAAAATCTATAAAAGAACAAACCATAACATATGCAATTATATATGATGCCCCGTATATAATCAATATTAAGATATGTTTACCATTTAATTCTTTATATATTTAAAATATATTTATTATTACACCTAGATAACCGGTAAACCAACTTTTCAATATAAATCAAATGGACCAATTTTTGTCGGATAATAATCGATAATTAGTAGAAGGAATAACTATAAGATTATAATGTACTTTTATTCCACGCTTATATTATAAATGCGTGAGCAAAACATTTATTAAATTGGGTTCTACTAAAGATTGAACAAAACTGTTTCCTTTCAATGTTTTTTGTTAGCATAATCGTTAGCGTTAGTGTCCTTAGATTTTCTGCATTGATGTCCTTAAAAGTAGATTCTATTGATATTATGACACAGATATTTATGTCTTAGTACTATCCGTAGACATTATATATATATATATACTTTAGTTGTAATTATATAATGGTAATATCATTTAAAATAATCAAAGTATCGTTAAAATTTTGAATTGATATATATTATTTATTTATAGATTGTAATTTTTATGTACGTGATTTACATTATTAATTTAAAATATATATTATATGAAGTACAAAATGATAAATAAGAATAAAATTAAAGGAAATGAAATATCGGGACTAGATGAAGAAGAAATATGTTTTTGGCACTGCTTACAGAAAAAGTAGAAGATTGTATTTATCAATTTATAGGCTTAACTGACCAACAATATTGTGCTTATAGTGATAAACATCTTCACTGCTAAAGACGTTCCGGAACGTCATTTGAATGTCACTGTCCCTATGCTAATGATCTTCCGGAACTTCCTCTCTTGAAAAATTAGATGTCCAGCAATTAATCAATAGCATTGTGCCGCTATAGGTGCTCTAATGAATAATAGCATAGTATAACTGCACCCAGCGAATCGATATGCATGTTACACATTTGTAAATTGAGTGCAGTTTAAACTGAACTTCAACTGGTTTCTAAGTGTTACTTATTGAGTTTGAACTGTATCCAGCGAATCACTATGTGTATTGCTTATGTGATATGCTAACCTACCTATGTGATATTGATTTTCTTTCGGATGGGGCTAATAATTCGTCAGCATATTTACTTTTCCGATAACAATAAACAGATCACATGGAAATCCTACTGATGATAACGATGATGCATCCTCCATTTCGGACTATTCTATCAATTCAGGATATTCATCAAGCTCCAGTGATGGCATTCAGGGGACGAATTACCAAAAAATTGGACGCAAACAGATTTTAGAGGGATTCCCCACCACCTGAAATGGAGTTTATGGGAATCCGGGAATGAATCCTGGTTTGTATGACATGTAAAAAGTGGGTGACTTTGTGGATCTCCTGTATACCGATGAACGAATGAACTTTATTGCCCACAAATACGCAAGAGAAGACATAGATTTAGAAAAGTCTCTACATACATTCCAGAGAAAAAAAATGGACAGACACCAACTTAGTCGGTGGGTTATGTGTTGATGACTGGTATTATCAACAAGCCAAGTATGTCAGATTATTGGAATACTGACGACCTCTTAAATACTCCATTCTTCAGGAATGCTGGTGTGTCACGTGACATATTTGTTTATTAGATTTGTGGAATTCTCTAATTTATTAGATTTGTGAATTGTGATCTTATATTGACACAATTGAAATAGTTAGACAAGTTAGACCATTTGTGAAAAAAATATTGATTATATACAAAGAAGTTTACCGACCAGAGCTGAAGGTTTCAGTTGATGAAGATCTTGAGTTGTAGTAAGGACGTCTCTGAATCAGTTCTTCTTTACAGCACCAAAGCCCTAACCTTCGCAGACACAGTGACAAAAGAACTCGACGCTTCACACAGAGCTTTACTCCGGTTATGCTTGGGCGTACACTATCCGCATACGATCAGTAACGAGGACCTACGCCCCCGGACCAACGTCATCTCTGCAAGCAGAAAAGTCCGAACAAAGCGACTGCCACTCTACGGCCATGCAATTCGTCGACCAAACCTACCAATTGCACTGCTTCTAAAGCACAAACCAAACATAACCTTTCCGCCAAGGTGGCCACCTACGATTAACGTACCACACTCAACTGCAGGAAGATCTACGATCTCTCGACATGAATGAATGAACTGCTGCGAACGCTGCCTTGAACAGAGAAGATTGGCGAGCAAGATTGAAGAGACTGTGACTGAGCTACGTTTATTTATGCTTTTATGTATCTTAATCTACTTCCATATTTTATGAACCATATTGTATCTGCATTTTAAACGTCAAATATATATATCCTTGGGCGGATATTTTTTCTATAAAGCATATATTAATATGAGCTTAACTTTATTAGTTACCTTATATCTAATTCAAATAAATAAACTGCACTGGGGACTGCAGTTAACATATTGAAATGTAATTTACTGTAGTAAATTATCTGAATATATAGGAAGTTAGGAAATTAGTAAAACAAACGTTTGGGAAATGTCGGGTTATTGAATAAAATACATTTCTGGGGTTTATTACTAACACGTATTAGATAAATATTGATATAATGCTTGTATTACTAAATCTGTAACCACTATTAATATATAGTACATTACGTCTATTAAAACTCAATGTGTTAAAATTAATTATTTCATAATATATAAATGTGAATGTTAGATGCCAGTTTTCTATCACAAAAAGTTATTATGTTATATAATTCAATCATGTATTTTGTGATATAGTATTTTTGAGTTTTTACCTAATATTACTACTTTCCCAGTATAAAAAGATGTACAAAAATTTACAATTAGCTAATACGATTGTTTTTATGATTACATTTATACAAAGTTATTGAATTATTATAGGGTTACAGCTTTCATAAATCGTAGGTTTATAAATGCGTTCATAGATTAAAAGTGCAAATTATGTTATCACCAAATAATAGCTTCCTTGAAAGATTTAGATCCAAAATTAAAAGGTAAAACAGATATGATTCCTGAATTGTTTTTGTTAATAACACTCCATCCAACTTTAATAGACCTTCCTCCCCATACTTACCACCCATAACTACTACTCTTTTACGTGACAGCGTCCAAAATAAAAACTGGCAAATTAATGAAAACTGACAATAATTAATTAAATTTATTTAAAAATACATTTCTCCACAAAAACAATGTTATAAATATACCATATACGGAACTTACTTCTGCAAAGTAATATTGAACACTTTGGTCTAAGTACATCACAGCTATATTTGTAAAAGTATGGGCCGAACAAGATTTCAACAGTTTGTCTCTTTCCCTATTTTTATTTCTGACATAATTTAATTATGTTTGCCGATCTATATAATATTATTACGATATCAATGATCCTTCCCAACAATGTAAAATCATCGTGCAATATCAATCATCCATCGCTTTACAAGTCTCAGTTGAATAATACAATTTACTTGGAGACACCGCGAGATAGTAAGAAGTTGGTCAATTTGAATTGTATTTTCAAAGACAATCAAGAGGATTACGCTATTATAAAATTATAAAATTCACTTTCGTGAGAAAATGGTATTCACATAAATTTTAATGAAAACCCGTCTAGAGTGATAAGAAAACTAAACTCAGAGCTGAATCAACCCCATCCTGTCCAATTTATACTATCAGAAGGCACAGTCTAAGATAAATGTTATCTATCAAACGTGATTTTTTAATAAAAAAAAATTAAGAGTACCCAAAAAATAATTGTACCAGTAGTTGGAGATGGTACATCTAAGACACATATATAACTACCTCCAACTCCACTAAAATCAGTTTATTTAGGTCAAGTGACTTTTCTAATAAAAGCATGATTAATTATATCATCGATACCAATCGATTGCTCTTATTACTTACTGTATTTTATTAAATAAGGAAAACATACTTTATAAACAAATATATTTATTGGATATATCTTCCACACTTTTATTATATATGACACATAGTTAATATTCTTCTAAATATATTATTACAGGTATACATTAGTCAAACAAACCAATGTAAGATTTTATATTTCTATATTTATTTTTTAAATTAAAGTTATTATTTAAATAATATCATAAAATATATGTTGTTAAATAAACGCTTTTATGTAACATGTGTTGGATTGCATTATGTTGCATAATGTTGTGTATGTTGTTTTATGTGTATCACGTTACTTTAATACTGAAGTTGTACTGCATCTCATGGACAGTATAAAGCTGAAATTCTAAAAGTAAAACCGAAATTAATCATTTTGTAATCCTTTCCAACAAATTAACAATAATTACAAATAAAATGAAAACGAATATGCTTTTTGAATGTGAATGAGTGTGAGATAACATTTATGTTTACTAATTATAAATTGATGAGCTCAATTATACTCACTACACTTTTAATGAAGCATATAATATTCATTATTAATCAATTCAGATTCCTCATATAGAGAAGAAAAAAATGGTGCTTTAATCTGCCTATTTTCGTGAGCTTTCTTTACTGCCATAAAACCAATTGCACATATTATCATCACTCCGAAAACACCAAAGAGGAGAAAAATAAGCAGTTTGGAATCTTTCTGTGTTCCTGTAAATGTTTATGTAAATGTATAAATAGGTAAATATATAAAAATATATAAATAAAATATATGAATCAATAATATTAATAAAGAGTTTGAAGTAGATACTTTAAAATCCTTAATTCAATAGTATCTCAATTACCTTTAGATTTCGTTTTTCCCACTAGTGCTGATTCATTTCTCTCTGAAAGATATTAAAATAGCTTAAGTCATATTCTAGAGAATATTCTTGAAAAATTCATTTTTGAATAATCTGTGTTGTTTTAATGTTGAGTGAAATTATATGTAATTCGATAAATAATGTAACTACAAAAAAACAATTCAATTCAATCATTCATTTTTTTCAAATGAATGTATATATATTTTAAAGTTAATTTCAATTTAAATAAACTGTGTATTTTTGAATTAATTAATATCCATTATTATACTAAAAATAATGACAAAAACAATACAAAAAATAGGGTACCATAATAATATAATTCTTGTTTATGAACAATAATACATTTTTTTGATAATTTTACAACAAACAAATACTCAAACATGAAATTGATGCCATAACCAAAAAAAAACAATAATTAACCTTGATCTTGTGGAAAGGATGAATTAGCTATGTTTTTAAAGAAGGTAGTTTAATTTTTTTTTTAATTACATGCAGTATAAATTAGACAGATAGATAACTGATATCATAAAAAATTATATTTTAAATAATTTAAACTTGTTATTAATGATGAATTTTAATTATTCAAGAATTAATGTTTTGAATCATATGTACTATTATTGTCAACCCTTAAATGGTTTGTTCATCAAAATATACATAATCTAATCTTACATATCACATCTGAATCAGTTGTGGTTGAATAAATTGTGCCATCTAAGGAATATTTACAAACAATATATATAGTCATTTAAAAGTAATATATGTCATTTTAAAAATATATCAATTTGCAAATTTTAGAAATTTAGTTTTTTATTAAAGACTGTAGTAATCAGCATAAGATTACTATTAATAATAGTTTACAAATAATAATTTAAAAGCACTTATACTATAGCAATATCACTAATATTTGTATGTGATAATGTACCGTTTTTGAGAATAAAAAGCTCGTATAAAAAATATTAAGGATATTATTATTGTGCTCAATTAACTATTCTTCAGAAAAGTGGACGATAAAGTATGAGAAATGCTGCCACCATATAATTAAATTGATTATTTAATTAAATTCATAGAATTGCTTGTATGTAATACAATGTCGATTATATTAATAATTTAGTTGATAACATTTTTATTTGTAAACACATTATTCAATATTAATAACAACTATATACGGTCATTCACCGTCATTCAGCTCAGAATTATTATACTGGGTCACGATGGAGTCAATGAAAAGAAATGTGTATCATATTGGTAACACGTATATAGACTTTCTTAACAATTTCAAGCATTCTGAATACATTTCACAAGACATAAAAATACAATTGGACAATATAGAAAAGGATAATGTTCCCACTTCAAGACTCAATCATATCGATGCGTATACCAAACAATTTTTACAATTCCTCGTAGCTAAATAATTGAATTTAAATCAAATCAAATGTCTGCACTATTCAGAGATAGAGCCAGCCGACAGAAAAAACTTAGAAACCATTTTGATGGGTCCAAATCTGAAGTTCTTCAACAAAATGTGTTTTACAACCTAATTTATTGTCTAGGTCTGCGTGTTAGAGAAACATTGCCATATTTAAAAATACAAGTTTAATCCTAGAAACATCGTCTACTGGTGCAAAGTATTTCCCTCGAATTGCTATCTAAAAATGCCAAAATAATATGAGGATATCAAGAATGTCAGAATGTATGAAAACAAACAAAATCACGAATAGTGTCCTATTGTATCGTGGGAGCTATTCAATACAAAAATTGGCAACACTCCTCATTTATTTACAAAGCCTTTCAAAGTTAACCACCGAAAGTCTGATGAATGGGACTGCAAAAAATAAATATTTGTAAAAATATGATAGACAATTTAATGTCATAATAAATTTGTATCGCAGATATGCAAAGCACTGCCTTCGTGTAACTTTATTGATTATATTGAAGGAACAAGGTTACTACAACACTGGTATGTATTAGAGAACTGTCCACAACAATCCAAGCAGCATTGACAGAGATTGTACAGACAGAGATCATCAATATATATCATTAGCAGGACAGCAAAAATAATCTTCATCGCTGATAAGTATCACAAAAGTGTCTAAAAATGGCATTTTCTTGTCACAACTGAAAATTCAGCTCGGGAGGACTCTACTGGTCCGGTGGTTACGGAAAATTCAACAGAAAATTCATTAACACAGTAATCAACGTAACAAGGAGTAGATATTGTGTGAGTTAGAAATGTAATAAATATATTTACTTTTACTATAACTATGCTAATATTTGAGGAATGCTGTTCATAATATTATATGCAATTTACTGATGTTCTTATCGATCAATTTTGTGAAAATAAAATGTCCTGATAAACCCATTATACATATGTCCGGAATTTTCACTATTACCTTAAAATATATATTTGTATAATGTCAAATTAATTATAAAGCAATTATATTTAGATACATATTGCATAACTGTATACAATTCACACTTGTATTTAATACGACCGATGCACATATAAAGTGTTCCCATTGTAGTATTAAGTTAACTAAAAAAAACGATTCTAAATAAATAATGTAGCTATATACCTATTCATTATTGATTACATTTTATTGATAATAAAAAAAATGGTCTTGTTTATAATTAATTATAAATTTAAAAATATATTTTTCAACACACAAATACTTAAACATGAAATTGATAACACCAAAAACAATATATATATATATTTCATATATGGTAAGGGTGAATTTATTATCCTTTTTAAAAGACCATAGCCATATTTTTATAGATGGCTAAATGATATCATAAAAACTAAATTCATATAATTAATTATACATAATTTTAAATTAATTAATAATAATGAAATTAAGCATTACTAAACTAATGGTTTGGATCATATGAATTGATGTAAATCCATTCATGGTTTTGTTAATAGTTAAATCAGCAAATCTTACCACTCATGTTTGGATCGTTTGTGGTTGAACTGTTTTTGCCACCTAAAAAATATTTAGGCAAAACAATTTTTTTATTTACAAAGTTGTATTTGTAATGTTAAAATGTTACATATGCTAATTGTACGATGATGCAATCTGACATAATAAAGCTTACTACTAGTTTAATAATATTTTTAAAACAAAGGAAATGTTGAAAATATATATGTTTATGATTTGATATGATTATTATTGTAATAATAATTTCCATGCATAAAAAGCTAATAAAAAGCTAATTAACAGTACAACAAAAGTAATCTATATAAAAAGTACAAACATAATGTTGAATAATCTTTGAATTTTACAGGTTTTACAATTCAACAACGGCAACATTCAAATCAATAGTGGCGCAGTATGTTTAGGAACTGCATGTGAAATTAATTAGCGGCAATGTCAGTTCGTGTGTAGTAATCTCAGTTAACTAGCGGAAACTCAGTTCAATAGTGAACACGATTCATTTTAGGAGCGACAATCTCAATTCATCAATTATAGTTATCCGACTAGTTGCGTAATATAGTAGGTAATGACTATATACAGGTCGCATTGTTATCACCTGCAGCTTGGGAAGCAGTCTCCATAAATGCGTTGAACCGCTGATGGTTAGTGCCTCCT